>CM071953.1:27800000-28020000 GCA_036784905.1 Acrossocheilus fasciatus
TGTGTTTGTGTATAGACATCAGACATATGAGGTTTTGGAAGCCTTACGTAATTAAATCCATAAATACAAACACGCCTCAAATGAGTGTGCATATTCTCTCCCTTTCTTTTCTCCCTCTCTGTCTTTTTTCCTCGTATGTCAAAACTGTGGGAAAAAAGGAGTGTGTACACTACCTCCTCTTCCTCTGTGTATAATTCCAATTAGAAAAGTAAAACGAGGTAGTGAAAGAGAGAGCTTGTTGGCGTGTTCGTGTGTTGTACGACACAAATATTTACGTTCACCCCGTTTAATGAGAGGCTCGTGATTGAGTCAAAGAGAAAATCAAACACACCCTCAATGCTGCCCACAACCCCCACCGCTGTCACCCTCTCCATCTGTCATTGCGGACAAGGGGAAAAAAAAACAGCTGTCTGAAATTGAAAATGTGTCTTTTTTTTTTTTTTTTTGCACAAACAAGTTCACAATTACAGAGTCTAGCTGCCTAATGCAAAACACACAAAGTAAACATGTGATTAAACCATGTGTGTTTAACGAACGGCCAACAATCCATGTAACAAGAGTGATTAAAAACTTACGAGTGATCTTCAGAAGCAAACGGACCGAACAAACTTGATTGTAAATGACCCTCGATGGCTTACTCTACCATACGGGATTAATCTACAGCAGATAGGCCTGTAATTGCAATCAATCGACATATCTTTGAAATGAATAGTGCATATCCTGTGCAAAAAAAAAAAAAAAAAGAATGGCGTGGAAGCAAGTAGAACAAACATATGTAGATTCACCGAAGCCGTGAATGAAGCGAATCCATCTTTTTGTTCGTTTCCTGTCTGATATCCTTGGCTCCCATAAGTCCTGGCTGGAAGCCCATCAGGGTGGAGAAGCCTGGCAGAGTAGGAGGGTTGTTAACTCCAGGAAGTGGAAGTCCTCTAAAGCCTAGAGTGATTTCCTCTGCTTCCCAAAAACACCCTCTCTCTCCTGCTCTCATGTGGGCATTAATACTCATTTTTGGACATATTAGATGTGCCCTCAGAGAGAAAGCATGACAAAGAGAAAGACGCACACATGCATACACACGAAACGGGAGAAAAACCTGCGGGACCCAGTTTGGCAGATTGTGTAGGAAGTCAGGCTGTTTATTTACAGCGTTGGCTGAGTGTTTCCTGAAAAGAGGTTGTCTGCTAAATCATCAATTTCACCCGGATGCTTCCCTCGCCCCTATGGCTATTTTTAAACCACCACAACTAGGCCCGGACCTTACAAATCAACACAGGAGGAACCCTGTGCTTTTCCTCGCCGCGGCTAACCCTGTTAGTCACGCTAACGTCTTATCCGGTTGTAAAGACTTCACCCACAATCACGCTAGCGCGTTTCCTCCTCTAAAGATCATTCAGACAATCTCCAGACTAATTAGAGTCTTTCAAAAGCTGTCATTTTACAAGGATTATTGATTATTTTAAGTGAGACAGTGAATGCACTCTGAGCGTGTTTTTAATGCAAGCCGATATTGACTGCGGTACTCACCTTTGCACTGGTTGGTGTTTTTGTCCAGGATTGCCTTTGTTGACACTATTTTTCCATACCTGTGAAGGACAAAGAGAACAACAGGATCAGCTCAAATGAAAGCAAGCTAAATAAATAAAGTACATTTCAATCTATTGCATGGAACTCAGTTTTAGACTTAGCATTTTATGCATCCTTTTATGGATTTTGTGTTTCATTAAATTATGTGGTGGAAATGAACATGATGGAAATGACATGTTAACACATTGTAATAAAATAGAATAAAATCTTACTAATGCTAATTTCACAGTTATCATTTTATGCATCCTAAATACATACTATTGAATAATATTTTCACACTTTTTGCATAATTTGACAAAATAACTGTAAATTTATTCATTTAAACACAACAATATTCATTTATTAACACATTCATTTAAAAATCTGAAATGTATTTAAAAATATTATAAACAGTGTTCATATTTGCTGACACTTTTTGTAATAATTTTGTTTAAAGCTGTAATACTGTAAAAATGTAATATCTGTATTAAATAACTAGAAATAAAAAACTTAAAAATTGACGATTTATAACATGCATTTATTAAATAGATTTTCATTGTGGACTGGGACAAAAATCATGAAAGATCAAAAATGACAAATTTTAAATCCAAAAATGACACGTTTTAATGTGACCTTCATATAAGAAAAAGAAAGAAGTTAAAATCAGTTTAATAAAAAGTCAACCCCTGGGACATAAAAGTGCCCAAACTTGAAGAAAAACCCAAGTGTAATGTTTGCTCCGAACTTAGTTAATTAAAAAGTTTGAACCTAACTCAAAGAGTACGTTTAATAAAGATTTAGCTTAGCTTCATTAAAAGCTTGACGAAGGGATGTTTATCGATACATCAATACCTTCCTTAACAGGATACCGTAAACAAGGGGAGGTTGATTTTGGGTGCAGGATGTGAGTCTCAAACCCCAGTGATTTAATTAAACGCTGGAAGCAACATAGAGCCCCAATCTACACCACAAAAATCCCCGCCCTCGTTTTCACTTTTTCACCTCAACTCACAGCACTGAGTACTCTTGTATTCTTCCAATAATCTTTCTCTTTTTTCTGTCTCTGCCCCACAAAACCCCTATTCACATAGCAAAATCAGTCTCATCGCAGAATCACGAAAGCGTCTGCACAACAGATGAATCTCTTTCCTCTCTGCAATCCCTCTTTTCCCTTATTCCTCCCCTACCGCCTTCCTTCCATCCACGATGGAGGTAATAAAGTTACTTATCGCTTCCGTCTCCGCCTGAAGACCGGGAAGACTGATATAAGCGTGGCACTCCTGATGTGACTTTTAATTAATATTTAATGCGGCTCCCACCTCCAGGTAAAAGCGGGAGACTATATTACCCACCTTTATAAGGATGGAGGCGTTTAATAAGGGAAAGATCATTTTACTGTCACCGTGAGAAGCGGCGTCCCATCGAGGCATTGTACCGCTGATGTCTGGAAAATGGCAGCTAATTCATCTCATATCCCGTATAAGCCCGCAAACGGCAAAGCTTCATAGAAGAAATACAAATAAATATCGTAAGCCGCTGTAGAATGCTGCGAGGTTGAAAGAACAACCGTCGTACAAGGTTTCGTGTGAATTTATCAACAAAGTCTTCTGCAATTCACACCATCACACAGCGAGTAAGTGTGGGTGGATGTTTTTTTGCGAAAATGGATAATCACAACTCTGGGATCGCAGAGACTCATTATAGAAACAATACTGGTTTTGTTAGATTTTTTTTTCTTCCGTCAATATGGTTTGTCAGTAAACAAAGTAGAAGCCTGGGGGACGAGAGCAACCACATAACAGAGAGTGGAAGACATGAAAATGAGGAGCTCTGTTGGAGAAAGCATGTAGCGGACCAAAGTGAAGGAAACACATGAGAACCATTTGACTCGAACGCTTGATTTGCTGCCATTTCATCTTGCAAAACAAGTGGTTGGACAAACACAGGCGTCTCAGATGAGTGAGTGGGTCGGGGGTGGAGCTGAGGGAGGAATGTAGTCAACATAACTGGCAACGTTTCCGCAAGCCAGTGCCATGCCGTGGTCATGCACACGGATGTCTCGCTAACACGAAACTCATGAACAGGAAGGTTTCCTCACAAACAGTTCTCTTGCAGCCAATAAGGGGGTGCAGGGAGCGAAATGTCCCTGTAATCATGTGCCTGTCTTGTTTTGTTTGTTTAGATGCTGATAAATGAAGCATTGCGAACTACCGAGGTGGGGTAATGTTTAATAGACAGAGTCTGTGGTTGTGATTTATAAGTTACAAAATGAAAGTCTTTGTTGAAACCTCAAAAACTTTAATGACCCCGACACCGTACTTTCTGGTTAACGTAATGCTCTTTAGGACCATTTGTCAGGATGACACAGCTAACGTTGTAGCCAAAGGTGGAGGAGCTCACTGCGAGAACATCTGGCAAAGGGTCCTGATCACGCTCACACTCCACAGTGAACTTCAGGGTAGTTTTAAGTTGATGGAGAGCCGCAGTGCTGGGATGTGACGTTATTCTACGCAGGTTAAAGGTTCATTATGGAATTTTGGCCTCTCTATCACCACCTGTGGCTGAAACACGAAACTTTCAAAGTTGTTTAATTTAGAAAATGGATTGGGGTAAGAACAGTTTTGAACACTGATTGTACTTCAATAATGTAATTTTTTTTTTTTTTGACATTTTGACTTGTAAAATCTTCTATAATGAACCTCTAATTACATAAATAATGAGTTCTGTTATTTATACGTCCTCATGTTGTTTCAAACCCTCACATTTATTTCTGATGCAATAATGACATATTTTTACTATAAATAACATACGTAATAGTTATATGTGACCCTGGACCACAAAACCAGTCTTAAGTTGCTGGGGTATATTTGTAGCAATAGCCAACAATACATTGTATGGGTCAAAATTCTAGATTTTTTTTTTTATGCCAAAAATCATTAGGATATTAAATAAAGATCGTGCTCCGTGAATATATTTGTAAATGTCCTACCGTAAATATATCAAAACTTAATTTTTGATTAGTAATATGCATTGCTAAGAACTTCATTTGGACAATTTTAAAGGTGATTTTCTCAATATTTAGATTTTTTTTGCACCCTCAGATTCCAGATTTTCAAATAGTTGTAACTCAGCCAAATATTGTCCGATCCTAACAAACCACACATCAATGGAAAGCTTATTTATTCAGCTTTCAGATACTGTATAAATCTCAATTTTTAAAAAATGGACCCTTATGACTGGTTTTGTGGTCATGAGGGTGAGTAAATAATGACGGAAATCTAATTTTGCGGTGAACTTTTTCTTTAATGTGATCTTAATGTCGTCAGCACCCAAAGACACATTAGCTTTACTAATTAGCATTGCATGCATTTCATTACAGCGTGCACATATGTAAAATTCATGCTGGCAAATCTCAAGTGTTATAAGTCACACTAATGATGTGCTGAACCCTTGTTTTTTATTAAACAGAAGCAGGAATGTTTTTCTGGAATGCATATCAATAGAACTGTTTTGAGGATTGTGTATCAGGGTTACTGCCGATCAACTTAAAACTGTTTCTATGGATGCTGACTTTTGATTAAGAACAAGATTCAAGTGTGTTTACTAGTTGAAAGCTTTCAGAACCTCAAGCATGGAGTTCCCCTCGTGGATGGCTGGAGTGCCAAGAATTCGACCTTAAATAACATCAAGCCAAAGAGCCAAATGGTTTACAGTGAGAGAAGTTGCATGCTACAATATTAGTAAACCATCTACTCTATGATATATGATGATTATGATATACAGCAATATTATAAACACAAGAACAAAAATAGCATATTAAATGATGTTCCAGTGATTCCAAACACAACAGAACTGGAAATGAAAAATCATTCAAATCTAATTCGTATTAACTTGACTTCATGGTGCAATAAATTGCTGTCCTACATTTTAAATAGGCTATTTCACTTATGTCACATATAGTGTGCCCAAAACATCCCCTTAAAGGAAATACATCACATTTAGATGACACACATCAAGCATGATCTAAAATATAAGTATATAACAATTAATAATAATTTATTGAACAAAGATGCATTAAATTGATCAAAAGTGACAGCAAGTATTTTGTGTTTTTTACAAATATATAAAATGTTTTGTGGTTTATTTTTTGACATATTTTGTGGTTTCTACAAAAATATATGCAGCACAACTGTTTTCAACACTGATAATAATAAGAAATGTTTCTTGATCACCAAATCAGCATATCTAAAGGATCACGTGACAAGAGTAATGATGCTGAAAAATCAGCTTTCACCACAGATGATATATGTATATATATATATATATATATATATGTGTGTGTGTGTGTGTGTGGGTGTGGGTGTGTGTGTGTGTTTATTGTATTTTTGATTAAATAAATTTAAAAAATAAATAAAAAAAAAAAAAAAACTTAACTCCACTATAAACAATTTACTGGAGTCTTTAGGGGCCAATAAGAGTAGATTTATGGAGTTACGTTAAATACTTATGCCTAAATATTTCTATGCCTCAAACCTTGGTGAAGAAATTCACAACTATTAATATCACTTGAAGGCAAGTCGGCTGTGACAGACAGAATCAAAGAAAGAAAGGAGGCAACAACGCCCTTACAATAACAGATACTCGGAGAGCTTTAATTAGACTGCTGATACCACACACACCAAAACCTCCTGTCAAATACCACTGCTCAGCCAGAACGTGGGATCACAATGTTCTAACTCTGGTCATCTGGATGAAAGAACCATCTCTCCACACTGGCCAGAGCAGAACAGGTCCAAAAGAGATGCCCACAAATGACACACACAGGCCACCACCCTTTCCAACACAGAACACACTGAACCCTCTGAGCACTTTAGTCAACCCACAAGCACACAAAATCAAATCAACATGAACACAAAAAACTGTAAACACCACATGAGGTTAACCAAAACGCCTAGAACGACTTTCAATGAAGATAAATATATTTCTAGATCCACACGCACACTTTTGAAAGATCGCGACATGGCTCAACGTGCTGTGACAGCCCAAGCTGGGAGCAGATCCCAGCTGATTTGATCACCGTCAAGACAACGCGTCATGTGTACGAAGCTTTCAGCTGCAGTGTGTGAAGTGCTAATGACAGTTCTCAAAGGGCCGTCACACACTCTGATCTGTGTTTTTATTTTCCCCAGAGCGCCGGCAGCCACGGATGCCGGACCGTTTGATGTCTCGTGCCGAGAGATGTGAACCAGCATTCTTTCAACTTCTATCCAGGTGGGTGTGTAGGATCTCTTAATTGGCTACCAATGCAGCTGTCTCGTCTGACACACCGCTCGACACTTCTGTGCCGTGAGTTACAAGCATCTGATGTTTGTTTGTACGCTCACTTGCGCCGCTGGATTCGAGAAAGAGGCCCTGTGACTTTGCAAAAAGAGGATTCGCTTTCCTAAAGCGATATGGCCTCGATTTACTGAATGTTTGCATGTATAAAGCCTTGGCAAAATTTGATACAAAGTACAAAAAATGTCTAAGCTGAGACATGACTCAACACACAAGCAAAAATTATTCATAATACTGTATTTCTGCTCACCGTATAAAGTGAAATTTACAGCAAAGAACCGGCAGCTGTTGTTGCCGTGACAGTAGCATTTTACTATTTAACATATAATAACAGTAGCATTTCAAGTGTTAAATCAATTTTTTTATAGTACAAAACAGTGTATTTCATTATCTGATATAATGTTATATATATCTGATATAATGTTATAAAAAGTTTTTGCCCCCTTCCTTTTTTTTTTTGCATATTTGTCACACTTGAATGATTCTGATCATCAAACAAATTTTAATATTACACAAAGATAACTCGAGTATTGGCTGCAAGAGTAAACTTGAAATAATGAGTATCATTTATTAAGGGAAAAAAGCAGTTTAAACCTGCCTGGCACTACGTGAAAAAGTAATTCTAATAACTGGTTTTGCCACCTTTTGCAGCAACAACTGCAATCAAGCATTTGTGATAACTGGCAATGAGTCTTTCACATCACTGTGGATTAATTTTGGCCCACTCTGCAGGATTGTTTTAATTCAGCCACATTGGAGGGTTTTCGAGCATGAATGGACTGTTTAAGGTCATGCCACAGCATCTCAATCGGATTTAAGTCTGGATTTTGACTTGGTCACTCCAAAACCTTAATTTTGTTTTTCTTGAGCCATTCAGAGGTGGACTTGCTGGTTTGTTTGAGATCATTGTCCTGCTGCATAACCCAAGTGTGCTTGAGCTTGAGGTCACAAACTGACGGCCGGACATTCTCCTTCATGGTTCCATAAATTATGGCAAGTCGTCCAGGTCCTGAAGCTGCGAAGCAGCCCCAGACCATCACACTACCACCACCATGTTTGTTTGACTGTTGGTATGATGTTCTTTTTATGAAATGCTGTGTTGGTTTTACGCCAGATGTAACGGGACACACACCTCCCAAAAAGTTCAACTTTTGTCTCATCAGTCCACAGAATATTTGTCCAAAAGTCTTGGGGATAATCAAGATATTTTTTGGCAAATGTGTTCTTTTTGGTCAGCAGTGGCTATTGCCTTGGAACTCTCTCATGGATGCCATTTTTGCCCAGTCTCTTTCTTATTGTTGAATCATGAACACTGACATTAATTGAGGCAAGTGAGGCCTGCAGTTCTTTAGATGTTGTTCTGGGTTCTTTTATGACCTCCTGGATGATTGGTCATTGTGCTCTTGGAGTAATTTTGGTAGGCCGGCCACTCCTGGGAAGGTTCACCACTGTTACAAGTTTTCTCCATTTGTGGATAATGGCTCTGACCGTGGTTTGCTGGAGTCCCAAAGCCTTAGAACATGTCAACCATTTTGTTTCTCATCTGTTCTTGGATTTCTTTAGATCTCGGCATGATGTGCTGCTCTTTAAACATGCTTCACTTTGTCAGACAGGTTCTATTTAAGTGATTTCTTGATTCAACAGGTCTGGCAGTAATCAGGCCTGGGTTAGTCTAGTGAAATTTAACTTGGCTTTCTAAAATAATGTGGTTAATCACAGTTCTTTCATGATTTAACAGGACGAGGCAATTAATTTTTCACATAGGGACAGGCAGGTTTGGACAGCTTTTTTCCCTTAATAAATGAAATCATCATTTAAAACTGCATTTAGTATTTACTTGCATTATCTTTGTGTAATATTAAAATTTGTTTGATGATCTGAATCTTTTAAGTGTGACAAATATGCAGAAAATTAAAAAAACAGGAAGGGGGCAAAAAAACCTTTTCACGGCACTGTATATATATATATATATATATATATATATATATATATATATATACACATACATACACACACACACACACACACACACACACACACACACAAAAACAGGAGAAATATAATTATATAGATAGTTACATAATTATAGTTATAATTACATAGAAACATAATTATAATAATAATAGTGGAAATGTTTACACTTTTTCACTGTAAATTATAAGAAGACTGTTTTACTTCCAAAATCTATACATTTAACAGTAAAATGTCCCATTAGATCTATCAGATTTTCCGTTATACTGTATATAGTAAGGGAATTTTACTCTTAACAGGTTTTTTTTATTTTTAAATGAACATTAACTTAAATTTACAAACATTTCTTTTATAATGTGTGATTATATCACATACTTAAATGATATGGTAAATGTGTTTACAATGAATATTTAGGGGGGAAATGCAGTGGCAAATGGTAAAATTTCTACATTTTGCCTAAACGGTCTGAAAAATAAAATAAAATAAAACATTTCTGCAGGGCTGTCTGAGTCACATCTTTTGTTGTTAGCTTAACCATTTTGTCATCCCCTGAAATCCAAATCAAGTATGAACAGGAGTCACCTTGCACGGCAACTAAAAATGTAGCATTAGACTAACACTTAAACAAGTGAATTTTCTCTTTGTCTTGCCGAGGACGCCACAGGTGTCCTATTATTCAGTGAGAGCCAAGAGAGAGCAACATGACTAACATTTGGTGAAGTTACCAAATGCAAAACTCTTCTTTAAATACAGGTGTGACCAACTTATTTGCAAATGTGGATGTGCGCAGTTAATGTTAGTTAAATCACCTGGAATATGCCTACAGACACACACGCAATCTGTAGATTGTACTAGCAAATTAGTATCCTTTTGTCAGGTACCTTACATTATTAGTGCACTTTATTTATTATTTATAGTAAATCTAGATCTGTGTGTCCAAAACGCAACAGGAGCCGTGCTCAAAGGACAAGGCTTGCATCGCTTTTTTTGTCCTTGGTAGAAGGGATTGGCAAGTGTGTCTGTGGTTTGAACTGTTAAGTAGAATTCGAAAAAGATGACTGACACCTTCTTGCTGCCTTAGAAGTCGGGGAGGCACTAGACAGAGCTGATATCAATAAAACAGTCGAATCCAGTCTAAAAGACCTTTATCCCGAGTGTTTAGGCACTTTTTGACTAAGCTTCCCACTTCCTCTTCCTCTCCCACCTCACACATATTGACAAGAGCTGTGTGATACTGAGGGAGACAAAGAGATTGAGTTTACAAAGACTTCAAGACGACTCTAGATGGCTAGCGGCTTTTTGGCCCTCATACGCTCTTCTGAACATACCCAGGGCAGTTGAGCTTCAAGAGGAGTCGGCCACTTATCTGACCTCAGGTTAGGTCTGAATGCTGGAGACATGTTGCTGCTTTTAGGTTTAAAAAATAACAGCAGTGAGAAATAACCACAGATATTGCAGCGAAATCTCATAAGGGAAAAGTCACTATAGAGATTTTCTCCTGCACCACGAATACATTAAACCATTGAAGTGGGTCTAACAGAAATACATTTTTTTTCTTCAGGACACACATTGGCCATCAAGTGATGACCAAACACTATATTAATATTACAAAAGTAAGCAAAAAAAAAAATCCTTAAAATTCAAACAATTATATTAATAATGTATCATGAGAAACTTAAGATTAGAGTAATGGCTGCTGAAAATTCAACTTTGCATCACAGGAACAAATGTGACCCTGGACCACAAAACCAGTCTTAAGTCGCTGGGGTATATTTGTAGCAATAGCCAAAAATACATTGTATGGGTCAAAATTGGGCCAAAAATCATTAGGATATTAAGTAAAGATCATGTTCCACAAATATATTTTGTAAATTTCTTACCGTAAATGTATCAAAACTTAATTTTTGATTATTAATATGCAAAATGAAAGTTTATTTATTCAGCGATGTATAAATCTCAATTTTGAAAAATTGACACTTAAGACTGGTTTTGTGGTCCAGAGTCACAAATTACATTTTAAAATATATTGAAATACTGTTTTCTTCTAAATTGTTAAAATATTTCACAATTTTACAGTTTTTACTGTATGTTTGATCAAATAAATGCAGCCTTGGTGAGCATAGGAGAATTATCTACCACTACTGAACAGATTTTTTGAAGTCTGAAGTTTTTTGAAGCCATATGATAGCATTCAGTAAAGAACAGACTATACCAAGATAGTAAATACTATAGATTTAAATTGTTGTTTTGGTGAAACTGGATAAAAGTCCCTGGAGAAACGTTTACTTTTGAGAGTGTACTGGATACAGAGTTGATTCCGGCACACTCTCTGAATGCTTTTTGAACCGTACCCTCTTTTGCACTACAGCAGCGACATGAATAAAACTCGAGTTAAAAAATATGAATTATGAATCAGTCTTCAAATCATTAGAAATACTAGCCTGATTTTCTCCCTGTGATTAGACATTTCTACAGCAGTGAGAAGGAGACATAAATCATAAGTGTAGAAAAAGAAGACGACAAATGTACTGTAAGAAAGCAACACTTTGAAATAAAAACCATGACCTGTTACTAGCCTTGTCACTGGCTCAGAAATGGTTTGCATGCTCTGGATGTCTGAGTTATTCGAGCCCAGGGGGGGTTCTGCCGACTGAAAATGAGATCCTACCCCAGAGGCCCCCCTAGATATGGCAGCCCTGTACACAAGGGCAATTCCTCCACTGCCTCAGTTAGTCAATCAGGCTGAGAGACAAAGAACAAGGGAGGGGGTGCCATTTTTGGGCAGCAAGCCTCGGATGCTTTTCAGTGAATATAAAATATATAAGCACATTTAGATATATAGGAGAGGAGTATAGAATAAAACCAGGAAAATGAGAACCGCTGAATGCCAAGAAACCACTGGAAGCAATATAATAACATTCTGAACTTACTCACATATACATACACACACACACACACACACACACACACACACACACAGGAAAGAAAAACACAAATGAGATCAATTTTATATCTCAGTTGTTTCTCCTAGACAGAAATGAGATTAAATGGAAAGCAAATGAAATCTCCTGCTCCCTAGATTTTGCTCTTGGAAAAAAAGCCATTTTAGTAATCTTGCATCTGTCTCTTCTAGGGTTTCAAATTCAGAATCAAAAGTCAAAAGTTTTCAACATGAACCAAAACATTTCTCATTAAATAAAAGGCAAGATAAAAATGAAATTAAATAAAAAATAGAAAAGCTATCCACATTCATTTTTTACCATAACTCTGTTTCATTCGTCTGCATTTTTTATTTATCCTCAAGGAATTTTACTCTGCAGGTTTTTTTTTTTTTTGCATTTTATTTACTGATGTGGGAAAATCTGTGAAATACTGCACAACCTATTATACCTCCTATAAATACCTCCTACTACCTATTTGTAGATAAAACAAGATATTAATAGGTAAAACGTAACAGTTAGGGTATGTACAGCACATTTCTTTGTGCATAGGTTTCGTTTTCATCTGCAAAAGGTCAATAAAAACGTTTAACGGTGCACATATACTAAGAGACAAATTGGCAAAAAACATACAGAACTTAGCTGGAATGAAATTCCTAATTCATCCCTTAAAACCTTGCTCCAAGTGTGAGCAGAATTGAGTTGGATTGTATTCACTTTCTCTCTGTAGCATTAGATTACAATCAGAGGCATAATGAGGGGCTCTGAAATGCAATTATTTTAAATGGTATTGTAAAATGCTGTGTCCTGAGGGTTAATACTCCATGATATCGAATCATGGAAAGGAAAAGTAATGAACTGGCTCACAGACATGACTCTCCGCCCTCTGGTTTCCACCAACACACATACATACATACATACATACACACACAGACACACAATTGCAGATGCATAATGAAAGCACATGAACCTGATGACGACGTGTTCACCTAAGGCATTCATTAATAATTCATATTCGGGACTTTTATGAAAACGCCCTGGTACGTTTTCAGTTTTTTGTCTCAGTAAATGCAACACTCCTCCAATCTGACCTTTTTACCTCTTCTAATGCAACATAACTGAGATGTTAAAATCTGGATGCTTGTTTTAAGTCGCAAACATTCTGCATCTGCATCTTGACAACGTGCCATTCCTCAATTATCAGCTAATCTAATTAAAAAACTGTGAGCACGGCAAGCTGAAAACTAGAAGGGCTCATTTTCATGGCTGAGGTTTGAGATTCTGCTGAGGCCACGTTTTCTCCTTTAGAGTCTAACCCCATTGTACCTTCAGCCTCAAAACCCTGCCAATCTTCCGCGGGGAATCACACAAGAAGATCTCCGAAATGTCAGCCTGACAGAAGCACTTTTCACTGCCCTTCCCGCCACTGCAGCAGAGCCACTGGAGGACAGAAAAGGGTCACTAACTGTGTGTGCATGTGCACAAAATGTGTGCGTATGCATGCACGCAGCTGTAAGCTTTAGATCGCGACACTAGGGTGCCAGATATGCATGCAAGGCATCTAAATCACTGTGGTGTTATGTAAAAAAAAATGCAAAGTGTGTTTGTGGACACTCTTTTTTCTGCTGAGCTCCGGAAGTGAGCCCCAAGGCGAACCCCTTTGACCTTTCCAAAATGTTACTGCCCATTTGGCACGGCAGCCGCAGCTAATAAAACTTTTATAATCATGAATTTTTTATTCCAATCCCGTTTCAGGCCTTGGGCTAACCTGGACCATGGTAGCCTGAGACCCTGAGAGAGATTGAGAGATGTTGTGGGAGGCTGTGGCTTGAGGTTTCATCATTCTACCCCCTGAGTTTTGACATGTTAACATTTGGAGCATTATAAGTGGCATGCATTTCAGTTTTTTTTTTTTTTAAATGAAAATAATGTTTCTTTTCTTGCCTCTTCCCTCTCTCCAAAAAAAAAAAAAAAAAAAAAAAAACTAAACTAAACTAAAAAAAAATTACAATGAATTCTGGGAACTAGCTGCAGCCCGGTAATAGCAGTCATCTGCGTAGGGTACATAAGACAAAGCAGTCCTTGGTTTAAACGTTGCTTAGAAACTGCTGAACCCATGTCCATATTTTCATGGTCAACTATGTATGGGTGAAATTAGGAAATTCAGAAAAATTCACAGAAGGTCATGGCGCTGGAGTAAATGTCTTAGGTTTTAAGGCAGAAAGCCCCCACACAGGATTTACATCTGCATGAGTCATCAGAGAAGAAGATTATGCAAGCTGCCCCCTGGTTCTTGTACAGCGTTTCATAATGACCTCCCTACACTCTAATGATGCTGACTTGACATCGCCATTTATGGGCCATATTCTTCTCTGTAACCAAGCATGGTGACTTTTTTCGTTTTTCGTTTCCCTGACCTTATGTGCGTGCATCTGCATGATTGCATGAGTTCTTGTATGTGGGTACCTGTGTCTTTTCAACTATAAATAGGTACAGAGTGACTGCTCGTGTAGGTGTATAGAACGACAATCCTGACAGACAGACAGAGGATAACAGGCAGTGACAGATAGGGGGCATCTGGTAAAAGATACTTACGGTTGGCAGAGTTTGATGAGGTCCTGGTCGGTGGTGCCAGGCGGAAGGCCCCGGATGTACAGGTTGGTTTTACTGAGCTGCTCCGCTGCACTATGGCTGCTGCTATTGGTGCTGGGGCTGGGCGGAGCCATGGGAGGAGGGGGCGGGGCATATGACTGCTGCAAGACAGAGAAAGGCATAAGTTGTTATTAAAAATTTATATGATTTATATTAGCTTACTGTAATATGCACTTTGAAACAGCAAGATCTCATGACTAAGAAAGAAGATAACAAAAATGAATCTCTAATGGGCATCTCTAGCCACTGTGAGCTTAAACACATGCCTTTAGGTGAAGAGTTTATGAGTCAATGAACCTTAGTGAGAGTCGACACCATATTTAATATAAAACAAGGCTGTGAGAGAGAGATCTACAGTCTATTCAATAGATTGTACAATCGTAATTTCTAACACCTTATCTAGCATGAACTGGACTTTTAATTTGGTTTCCAGCCACATAAGTGCAGTTAGTAATATTGTAGCAATATTATAAAAGACAATTAGCTGTACTAAGGCCATGAATAAAATGTACCTTACTATTCTGTAATAGCCCATTTATTTTCCATAAAGACAGGTAATAATTGAAACGTCAATGCAAATGATCTTACTCCATTCCATGTTTTTGCACAAATTTCAAAAGTATAGCATTCTGGTCCTGGTTTCTGAATTGTCAGTTATAACATCACAAAAACAGATTAGTCTATAATAAATTGTCTTTGGTCATTATTTAGTTAAGTAAAATAACTCCTTCAAGCTCTAGTAAACTCTGCTCTCTTCATGCGCAGTCCGTGACTCTTCTCGTGTTTTCCGCTTGCGTTCACATTTGGCGGAAGAACAAATAGTCCCTATCATACACCATCTGGAAACAGCCAAGTTAATTTTTACACATTAATATAATATAAAAGTAATATAAGTAGCATAATAACCTGTATTAGGATCGATGTTTATGTGGGGACTGACACTATCCATACAACAAGAGCATCGAGATTTCAGTGTCATTCCGCACATCACTACTGAAATCTGGCCTTGTGCTCACAGCTGTTTTTGGTCCAGTGGACGCGCAGTGCACTTGCAGCTTCGACGCCTCCAGTTTGGATGTATATTGGAGTATTTTCGATACTTTGCCGGCTGAATCATCGTCAGCAAGGTACTTTACAACTGATTCTACTTATATCCCTCACAGTTTGTTTTAATTCGCGTCAGTTTAAATACGGCTTCTACCCTAACTAAGATTCAGTGAGGCTTTAGAACCACATACACACTGAGCGTTCAATATTTTCTGACAGACACGGCAGTCAGATATAGAAACATCACTGTGACAGTTAGACTGTGGCATGAGAGCTATTATTTATGTGTGTGTGTGTGTGCTTTCCTAGTGATGTCTATGTAATGGACTGTGTGTGTGTGTGTGTGTGTGTGTGTGTGTGTGTGTGTGTGTGTGTGTGTGTGTGTGTCTGGCCCGCACTTTCTCTGTGTTTGCGATAATCATTGGCTGTCAGTTGTGCTGTACACTGGCAAGTCTCCCCTGGCATTAATCTATTACCTGCACTTCCCCACAGCCTGCAATTTCCTCCAGACAGACGTTAAGACAGACAGACAGACAGACAGACAGACAGACAGATGGGCCTATCGCGGCTAGAATAGATTCTGCATTCATATAATTCACACACCCCTGTCCCTCAGGCTACAGTTATGAATGAACCCATTGAATTCTCAGGAATACAACACACAGACAGGGAATAGAAGACGAAGAACTGCCATTAAAACACACTGTGCGCATGTGCATAGAGGGAAATATAAACCTCATGCTCCGAATGAAAAAGCAGGGGATTTTATATGAATATGAGAAGGTTGGGGCCTAAACACATTGCATGAACAATTACATACATACCAACAGTGTTGTTAGTAAGTAACTAAAAGTAGCGCCACCACTTAACTTAATTTTCCTTCGCATAACAGTTCTTCAGGTGTTGCAGCGTTTCCAGTAACAAGCTTCTTTTTCCAACTTGTAGTAACCAAATGCTACGAGTCCAAAGACTGAACAAACACACACTCCTAAACGGTTGTGTATGTGTAAGCTAAGCCTGGAAAGTCATTCTAGTGAATCGTTGTAAAACGCACCCTGACCATCCCCCCCACCCCAAACCATATGGAAAGTCAGAATCGTTCTAGTAAATCAGTTTGCCTTGAACATTCCACTCTTTCATGTAATTCATTCAAGAATTTGTTCTAGTAAATAAATTTCGTATGTCTCGTATGTAGCTATATAAAGTCTGATTCATTATCAGACTTTAATTGATTCGTTGGATCAATTCGATGAATCGATTGGATTGTTTATCTAAGTGAACCGATTCAAATAATGATTCACTGATTTGAGTTGCAGCGCAGTAACCTTAATAAATGAACATTCCAGTGTTTATTTGTATTTAACATGCATTTATTTGTTCAGTTTTGATGCTGTTACCTTTATTGCGATCCAAAAAAACATCCTTTTTTGTTGCAGAAAAATGTGATTAGATGAATGAATGATATAAATAAATAGAAATATATATAATTCGTCAAAAGTAATGCAGAAGTAACTTAAAGTGTTATTTTGCCCAAAACAAAACAAAGCAAAAAAATGTGGTGATGCAATTGTTTATTTTTTATAATATGTAATATAAAATTGTATAGCATTACTTTTAAACCTAATGTTCCCCAACACTGATGCACTCATAACTCTGCCACAAAAGCTGTCTTAGCGTGCCAGAACCCTACATGAAATCTGGATATAATAAATACACCCAATTCCCAGAAACTATACACACACCATATGCGTGTCTGACATGCCTGACATGGCTTCAGGCAGTCATGCACACACGCATGATCTGACTGCACAAAAAGCTTCCTGTGTGAGTGGAAGCTTATCAGACCCACCCGGCCCGGTTCTTCTCAGCAGATCGGGGGCCTGGCCTCCGCAACACGACGCCGGGATGGAGACAGACCGAGCGCAAGAGAGCAAAAGCTCAGCTGATCAAAGTGCTCGCCACAGACACCTCTTTCAGCCAATTTGTGCAGCTGTCAGGGGCACGGCGATAGCGCGTCAGGGTGTGTAGTGTGTCAGGAGTCATGATGGGGGAAGCCTTTGAAACGTCAAAGGCGTTCACTTTGCCGTCAGACGGGCTGGGATTAGAGGGAAAGGGAGAGATGATGTTGCTTTTACAACGGACTCCAGCAGGAATCACACACATACTCATACTCTTGGCGTCTCTATAGCCACACACACTAACAAATCCCATTCATTCGTACAGCTTTAGCAGAGCCACTTAAGTCAAGCTAGGAGACCCTGGGAGACAAGCTGTCTGATGATAGATGTGCTATTAGGCTACACATATGTTGTCTGAAAAGCATTAGCACATATAACGTTTACATTGGTGATGTGATATCAGTTGACAACTGTTTGTCTTGGGGTTTTGCTTTGGTAAGAAGTATTTATACAGTATACTTTGTAGTTGTGGCCTAGTGGTGTGTGTGTATATATGTCACTTGGGATTAACATTTTTGAGTTTTGGATCAAATTAATCATTCAACTATTATTTTTCAAATGGACAGCTGAATAAAAAAAAATCAAACATTCTAACTCAGAATTTTAACAATCTCATATTCATCGGTTTTAACATATCCATCCTCAGGCCATGTGCACACGTACACTGGTAATTTTATAAACGAAGTTTTTCCTTCTTCCGTTTTAAAATCTCCGTCCACATGAAAATGCAAAAGCATGCTATGAAGCAATGTCAAGAGCATGCCAAACCAACAGGTGGCGATATAATCTCAACCGTAAAGCCATTTTGGCCAATCAGAAGCCTGACAAAGTTTGCAGTAGGCGGAGATAACAGCGCATGCTCCGACGTCACAAGCCAAAATATCCGGTATCGCTGTCTACATGATAACACTGCAACCGGAGTTCTTGAAAATCTTCACCCTGGCAGCAGTTTTCAAAAATGTTTGGTTTCAGTGACCTGGTACTCTGTTTGTATGTGAACGAATGGCCAAACCGCATAGAAAAAGCAGCGGTTTTGAAAATACATGCGTTCATGTGGACAGGGCCTCAGGGTCATGACACAAGAAAGAAAATTGACCTAATGCCAAAGTCCTTAAGATACGTAATGGTCAAAAATCTTAAAATCATTGGATATGATTAATTTCTTTTAACTGTAAAGAACTGTTAAATGGTTAACAGTAAGTTCCCCTACTATATATGTTAAAAAACTGTAATAGACATTTCATGTAATTTTACAGTAATATGCCGCTTTTGAAAGTGGAAAAAGAATGTATAATTTACAGTGAAAAACCGTAAATTGACATTTCCAGAATTCCCTACTTTGCATTTCTAATATAAGTTGCATTTTCAAATATTAGTACTGGTCTTCTCAGCTTGTGGAAAAGCTGCTTGTGGTGAGCTTTGGTTCATCATGTGACTTTCCCATCCCTGCTTTTGGTGGTTATCAGTGTATTACAAAGGCACAAAATGGATTTCAGAAATTCAATAGGCTGGTATATTAACATTATATCAGTTAATTAAATATGTTTTTTAATTTAATTTAAGTTAAATCCGTAAACCCTAAAATGTTGCTACCATATTTTTATAAAATATTTTTTTTACGGTAAAATTCTGGCAACCATTTTTTTACAGTAAAATTTTACAGAATTATTTTTTTACAGTGTAAGTACAGTTGTTGCCCTGCCCTAGCTAGTAATTGGTCGATGTTGTTTAGCTTTGGTGCTTATACAGTCTGCATGAGTTTGAGTCCGGCTTGCGTCATTTGTTCCATTCCTCACCAATCATTTCTAGTCATCTCTATTCTGTAGCTTTCAATCAAAGCGGCAAAAAGGCAGAAGCCTTCCAGAGAAGAGGAAACCAGTTATTGTCTGCTAATTAAACAATTCCTGCCTTTCTTCTCCTTGTCTTTTGCTCTCTCTCATCCCTGTCTTCTACCACTCTAATGACTGTAATCTGTCCATTCAGCCCCCCTCTTCTTCCGCAGCCTGGCTTCTGTAAACTGTCTCCTCCTCTCCCCCGCCCCCTCCTCTACTACGGATAAATCCATCCATCCCTCCCTCCCTCCCTCCCTCCCGCCTGCCCGCTTCCCCTCCTTCCCTCCGTATCCCAGGGTTGGCCAGTGCGTAGCTGGGCTCTGCTCTTTATTAAAGGGTGAGTGATGTGCACACACATTATCTCCTCGCTGCACGCCCAGATAGCCTTCATTTCCCTAAAGAGTACTCCAGTCACCAAACAATTAGTACTTCCTGGAGAGCCCTCGAAAATGGGTTTCGAATGGCCGCCTCTTCTCTCCTCCAACCCCTCTCCCTCCCTCTGTCCGTCCGTCTGCTTTTCCCTCTCTCTCTCTGTCTCTCTCTCTCTCTCTCTCATTATTTCTCTGTTCTTTGCAGAGAGAGATTGACCTCTATCAGGTCAGTTTTCTTGCGCTGCCTGCTGAGTATGTGAAGTTAACCCCTGCCTCTGCCAACTGTGATTATGCTTAGGCTATGGAAATGTACATGTGTGCGCGAACTGCATATGCATGCATTTAAAATACTCCTTGTATTCACATATTGATGCATTACTACATGTGATATGGGTCAATGATTTATAAGACTGTCCACAATAAAGAAAAAAAAAATCTAGGTTAAAATTGAATTGTACTTGTATTCTTGTTGGCTTCATATGATTTGACAGCAAAAAAAAAAAAAAAAAAAAAAAAAAAAAAGAATTCACATGTAATTCATGTAAATTAGTGTTATCATCAAGTTTAATGTAAAAAAAAAAAAGATATTTTATTTTCCTCCTTTTGAAAACGTGAGTGCATGCATCTGAGTCATTCAGTTTTTTTTTTTTTTTCAGGTCAGTATTTCATGGGAAAAGTTTTCTTTACAAATATTTATTAATTTTACATTTTGCAGGGAGTAACATTTTTACAATCTGAGCTAACTTTGCTTTGTCATAAAAATGTTAAAATATCTTACCTAAAGTATTTTAAGAGACTTGACAAACACAATCATGACTTTGATTTGTTGTACGTTTCCAAATATTAATAAATAGTGAAGCTGTTTTGTTAAAAAACATTTTCTAAAAAATAATAACAGACAATTATGCCAAACTCTTAAGAATGTTATTTTAATGAGTTTTTTTCTTCACTTTTCTTCATCAGTTGTATCACCCTGAGATTTCAGACTTTATGTAAAATATCAAAGTGAATTTTTATTACAGAAATTAAAAACTTGCTCATTGTAGAAGAGTTGTATTCAGGCAGTGTAAATGCATTTTTAATGTATTTTTAAATACATAATGGATAGAACAAAGAAAAGAGCATGATGTCATTGACCCATATGCCATGAGTTTTGCCACTATCTTTTTCCTAATGTGGAGGAAAAGTCTCGTAGCTTATCCATAACAATTTGGATTCTTCTGCAGACAGCGTTCGCAACACACACACATGCACTCGGCCTCGCTCCTGACGGTAGTGATCGATAGTACACGCCATGACCCTGCTGTCACAGGGACCAGAGCAGGACACGGCGAGCATTGCTCTCCTTCCCTCAACTCTCCTCCCAGGGCCCCTTGGGGCGAGGGAAAGAATGCTGGCTATTTAGGGAAAGGGTTTGAGATCCCCTGCATCCGGACAGCGGAGGCCCAAGGAAGCCCTAAAGATTACACTGAGCACTCTGCGCACACACACACTCAACGCACATAAACACATGACTCTATCTGACCCAGAAATATATTACCACATGCATTAGCCCATTAGGCTCTCAAGAAGATCTATACGTTAGAGTTACTGCAGCAAAGGTAGGAGGGAGACTTCTTGCAGAGAGAGAGAGCGAGTGAGCGAGCTTTAAGCCTTCTGTGCAAGCGGGCATTGAGTGCTCTCTGCCATTAAAGCTCATAGTCGATAAAATGCTGCATTAGAACCTCTTTGAATTGCAGAATTTCATATGAAATAAAGAGATGGTCTTCTTCTACAGCTTTCTTTTGTGCTGGAGACATGGAAAAGCGATCATTACTGATGAAATGATAAACATTTGCCTTTGCTGACATGACATTGAGCCTGTCATTGGCTTGTGACTCAACAAAGGACACTTGAAGGAAGTGAGCATGTCAATAATCAGTGTCATGAATCATGAAAATGCCATGTCCATGTCATCCATCATGGGCCTTTTCCCAGAAACCATGTCTGCTTATGCTGTCTAATTATCCTGTAAATATTGAATCTTAAAATATTAAATGAAATAACAATGTTTAAGAGCAGATAAAGATTCAGAGGGAGGCAATGTCTCTTTTCCCCTCGCCTGAGTTAAGCTCAGTCTCATTAGATCCTTAAACACAGCGTGAATGTGTAGGAGTAACTGCAAGAGAGAGGCTGAAAGTCATGTGACGAGGCAATGCCTCTTTAGCACTACGATTGGCTGTGAATAATACCTGCCTGTTATATTCGCAACTGCTCCGCTAATTGGCCTGAATGGGTAAAACTGGTGGAAATAGAAGGACTAATTGACCCTTCACTACCTTAGCAACTGTTGCCACTGGCCATTTTCTCAAATATTTGCTCTTTTTTATGTACGTCGATGGAGGGCCTGTGTGTTTTTGGATAACACAGTTTTATTGACATTATCCAAATGTACAACACCACGGTGGCACAAGGTACCCAGAGATTTTTTTTTTTTTTTTCTAAATCTTTAAATTAATCTTGAGAAGTGCTTGAGGATTTGGCCTTCAATCCCAAATGAACATGTATAACATCAGCAACAACAACTAAATTTGCTCTCAAGTAAATTACTTCTCTGCAGTTTTTAATCAAGTTACAGTATAATTTAAAAAAATTCTTTAGATAACAAAAGCAGATAAAATGCTTTGCAATGCCACAATTCTGTATGGCCCATGTAAGAATAATATCGAATGAGCACATTTACTGAATCTCTAGTTCTTTGCTTTTGGATATTGTGTAAAGTTTGTCTGAGTTAGCAACAGTAACCAAGGGGCGCAGAGCATAAGGAAGGGTCAGTGTTGACATGGCCATATTTGGTCACATCTAGAATGTTTAAAAAAATAAATAAATAAATAAAAAATCTGTAAGAGATATTGCACTCCATTTGGTTAAATTAAAGCTGAACTTTGCCATTCCTATCCCAGCTTGAGTCATCTGAAAAGTGTAAATATTGTGGCTCTCTGATGCTTTCAGAACTTTGTTTGTTTTGGCATCACATGACACAGCAACAATAGTTCAACCAATAGCATGAGATATAGCAAGAGTGTGGAGGCGGGATTAATGGCAGACAGTTAGAGTGCTAGGGAAACCTGTTTGAAAACATTCATTATTTTTGAAGTTAAGTTGTTTTTTAAGTCTGAAATGAACGAAGATGTTCACTTCCCTCCCAGAGACTTTTTTTTTTACCCACATCGTTCACGTGTTTGACCCTTTGAGAAACTACAAAGCGTAATGGACCACACGCAGACTAAACAGGTACCAGAGCACCGGTCTATACCTTTCATAATTCTTTCTGTCAGCAGGAATGTGAGGACAAATAAGCTGGCTTTAATTTAGAAGAAACATGCTGCTCCAGACACCCAACCACACTCCAGCTTGTTAACGTCAGGCCCACGCACCGTTAATGTCATGAACGAGTTGCACAAACATTCGCCCAGACAGCACTAACAACATCTTCCTCACCGGCCTCTCTCACGACAGCACAGCAAGCAAAGGTTCACACTCAGTTTGCAATCAAACTCATCCGCCTACGCAACATATGACAATCCGCGCCTCATTCCGCACAGAATCGGCTCACATCTGTGGCTCTGCTGTGATGACACTAAAGGATTATTCACCACAATTGTTCGACCTCTCGAGTATTTGCGATGCATGAATAATCATCACCACCTCCTTATTATGCAGATATATGCTAATTTCTCTTAAATATATTCAAAATGCACCCCGCCTCTTTCTTCGCTGAGGTCAAGGTTTAACTAAGTTGGCATGTGTGGAAACGGGCTCAGGTTTTAATTGTCTGTTTTTTTTCGAAGAGTCAGAAAACTTGAAATAAAGTTTGCGTGGATTTAAACACATCTGGAATTTAGGCCAAATTCCGAGTTAATTCATACACTGCATTAGCGGATGTCTCTCTATTTAAATACCCCTTCCTTCGTGACCCGCAAAATCCCTGGCCCCTCAGGGGCAAACGCAGCACATTCAAATACGAGGAAACAATCAGAGTGTGCTTATTTGCATATGAACAGGAGATGGAAGCCCGCAAATCCGCAGCAGTCCATTTTAATCTGAGAATGACTTCCTCTTGTATTGTTACGAGAAACAGTCTGATAGCATTCTCTCTTCTCGTCTCCCAATCTTCCTGCTGAAATTAACATCCGAATGTGCTGCTCGCTTCGGACCAGACCGCTCGGAGAGCCGTGCAGACGGTAGCAGTCCGCCAACCTCTGTTGCCCCGGCAACAAAGTGGAGGACATGGTGAGGTCTTATCAATCAATTAGAAACGTCTCTGTTCACTAGAAGCATTGAGCCACTGGGTCATGATTTCTCCACAGTTTGTCAGATTCATCAGGGCCCTTGCCAGAGCTGCATCGCTGTTCAAAATAAGTTATTTTTAACGTCTGTCGCCTCAGTCAGCAGGTTAATTTTTTTTTTTTATGTAATTTTATAGACTAATATTCTACACTCCCAATATAATTAAACTCCATTTAAGTTTATAAAACACATTAGTGTTCAAATTAAAATAGTTTCCTTTAGGAGAAGGCAGGATACACAAAGAAAATCAGAGGAAGTCAATGAGTCTTTTTTGGTCAAGAGTCATACACAATTCATTTAGCTCGAGAAGAGCTCACTTCCTGTGCCTTCGTTAAAATTCCTTCGTCAGGTTTGCTTTTGCAGCAGGGCTTCCAAGAACTCCGGACTAGACCCATTCAAGAGAATTCCTGTCTTCAGAATCCTTTTTTCATTCCCAGAAGCTGTCTGAGGAACAGCCACTGTTAATTGGCATCACATGACAGCTGGGTGGGTTTAGGGGTCACATCCATGTTACAGTGATTTGATGGAGGGAAGCTAAATTAAATCATTACTTTATTCAGCACTGACAGTGATGTGCACATGGTGAAGTATCAGGCTAAAGGTTCTGCTCCTGGAAACTTCCACTGGATGGGATTCATTCAACAAAGCAAACAAATGTAGAAGTGAGTAAAATAAACATTATCTGCACTGAAAGATTTTTAGACAACTCAGATCATTGATCATACATTCATAAAAATGCCACCAAAATATACCATGATGTTACTGACGTACTACTGATGTGTGGTTGTACTGTACATATAGTATATTGTAATATGGTTTTAAATTTAATTTCATATTAAATGCAAATAATTTATACTTTTTTTTTTTCTTTTTCAAAATGACTGATAATATAATGTGCAAAATTAGAAGCATTTTCACTAGTGGTCTCAAACCTTTGGACCCCACTGTGTAATGTAATTCTATACCCTATACTGCTATAGAAAGCCATAGCACTTTGTGAATGAAATTGTGCACTGCAGTTCTTGGCCTCTCTCTACAGCTGCTGTACCAGAACACACACACGCGCACACACACACACACAGATGATAAAGAGTCTTACATGCCGTGTGTCCTTGTGCCTCCCTCCACATTGAGTCATCAGCTCTGCACTCCATTAATCACACATCATCAAATGTTGTCACATCATGTTATTAAGCGTGTGTATGTGTGTTTGCGTGTGTGTGTGGTCTCCAAATGCGATCTATATGTTGTGGCCCCCATACAGCCTTGCACTTCCACTTGCTTTCAGACGTAAATAAATAAATAAATAAATAAATGATAAAAAGGCGCAGATCCATGTCTCAATGTCACCCTCTCTGGGTGTTACAGAAACCTCAGCTAAGCTCGATGCTGACATTGAGATGGAGAGAGATAGCCAGTCCGTGGACAGAGTATTATATTCCCTCAAATGGTCACTGAATACGAGTGACATTGAAGCAGCCATTAATCAATTTTCATACCTAGTCCTTCATCAGTTCACTAAACGCTGGAGCCTGATTTGATCGATAACAGAGGAAGAGGGGAACAAAACAGACGCTGGCCGTGCAGATGATGATCAAGACATAGTCTGTGCTGGAAATGATTTAAAAGCCATATCAAATTACCATGAAAGGTTAATTTTTTTTTCTCTTATATTGAAGGCAGGGGCATACATTTCATCTAACAGTAGGGGGGCACAATAAACATAAAATTTCTCAAGAGCAATTTTTGAAGGGGACACAATTAATACAGCCAAAATTGTACTTGTACGGATAGATATGTGTACACAGCATGTGTATAGCATGGAGACCGTGTTTAAATATGAGTTCGGTTCATATTGTTCACCACGCGGTCATATTATAATTATTATTTTGTGTCCTCCACATAGTATTTAGTTTTCGTCTAGGACTGAGGAGTTCTCTTTAGATATTCACTAATCTGCCACTTAACGTCATATTGAGCAAAACCCAACACATCAGTAGGTCTACAATATTTGCCTAATATCAGTTCACACACAGGCTTATCGCCGTGTTAGTTGTAATGGGTGACAAGCTACGGAATTAAGCTTGGTAACCTTATAATCGCTCACAGAAAAATCCATCGGATATTATCATTTTTTGTCATGACTAATTTATTAATGATCCAGCATCATCTGTATTAAATAGAAAGAATCATTTCACACGATGTAGAAACATATATATAGAATAAAATAGCCTTGACAGCCTAAGTTACTTACAAATAACTACTGAAGAACTTTACTCTCTCCCACCGGGCTCGTATCGGTAAAGGTGGAAAGGAGGCAGTAAACCAAACCACTGTGAGGCAAGGGAGGGTGACTGAAAACATTTCTGAACTTAAAACGCTATTTTGCGTTTATTTTGTTTTACTACTTACACAATTATTTTAAGTATATGTCCATTATATTATTTACAATACACAGAGTCACTTGTAATGATATTTTTAGGGGTTGTCAACCCTTGGATAGGGGGGGTCCTGTCATCAAGGGAATGAGAGATGCTTAAGGCTAGATGGTATACAACATTTTTCTGTGTTGAAATTCGATGCGCAGGCATGTACAGTGTTGAAGTGTGCCATTTTTCCAAGCAAAAATAAGCAATTACTTATGAAGGCTTATAATGCAATATTTGCATGTTACAGTAAATATATTTTTAATAGATTAAAATGTATTAAATTAAATATTACATTTAAATTATTTTTAAATTAAATATGCATATACATTTAATTAAAATTAAATATATTTTTATAAATTAAATGTATTTAAATATACATATTTATATTTAAATTTGACTTAAAAATTATGAAATAAATAAATAAATAAATAAAATAAAATATCCATCAATGCAAAAAGATGCTTTTTGCCCCAGTTGGTGTAGTTACAAGATCTACAAGCAGGGGCTTGCAGGCTCATGCTAACCATCCAAACCTAAACATCACAGGTTTGAACATCCCGACCAGCCTGACACACATTAGGGTAACCATTATTTTTTTTATATATTTCTACTGATGATTTGAGATTTTAAACAAGTCTACATTAGAGTCCAGCCACATAGATGCATGTCCTGCGGCTGTGTGTGATGTGACGCATGTAGTGTTGCGTGGGTGTGCGGCCGCTGACGGGAGATCCACAAGGGTGCTGCTGTGTCAGAGCGCGCATTCAAGGACGTGGCTGTGGTCCAGGCGTAGGACGTGAGCAAGCTAAGATGATCTCTTAGCCCATGTGGACTCCACGCATTGAACACATGTACAACGGATGCATAATATGAAGCGGACAAGATGTCATGTTGCAATATATCATGTGCACGGTTATTAGATTGCGGAATACAAATAATTAGCTGCACCTCTACCTTCCTGTCCCAGCAGCCATACTTCAAAACATACCTAACCAGCATATGCTGTTTTTAACAGGGACTGTATATATCCTTCCTGTCTTGTCATAATGCCAGATAACCTGATTTACATTGCACCACACATGAGCTGTTGTGAGATTTTGTAAACAATGCATAATTAGAGTCTTAAAGGTATAGTTCATCCAAAAATGTAATTGTCACCTTATTTTTAAATCACTGTAAAAAATTACTGTGATTTTAACAGTAAAAAACTGTGAAAATGCTACAGTAAAAACCTGTTAAATGGTTAACAGTAAGTTCCCCTAATATATACGGTGAAAAACTGTAATAGACATTTCAGACCATTTTACGGTGAAATACTGTTTTTGGAAGTGAAAAAGAATGTAAAATTTACAGGGAAAAACCGTAAATTGACGTTCCCACAATTCCCTGTGTTGCATTTCAAATTGTTTCTTCTTAGTTTTTTCTTATCAGTTATGTTTATTAGGGTTGTATGTTACATCTAATGTTGTTAAATTGTTGTATGTTTATTGCATATTTCAGTTTAATGAGTCTCACCACAATGGTGATTAGTGTTTGTGTGAATGACGCTGTGCACCTTCTATAGATGTTATCATTTAAAAGCTGCTTGTGATGGGCTTTGATTCATCATGTGACTTTCTCATCACCACCTGCATTTGGTGGTTATCAGTGCATTACAAAGGTACAAAACAGATTTCAGTACTTCAATAGGTTGGTATATTAACATTATATCAGTTAATTAAATTACGGTATTAACTGTAAATTTAAGTTAAAACCGTAAAACCTAAAATGTTGTTACCGTATTTTTTTAAGGTAGAATTCTGGCAACCACAGCTGCCAGTTTTTACCATAAAGTTTGCAGTGTACATTTGAAGTCTTCTGTATATGTCAAGTATTCTTACGATAACTTTCTGTGAAGAACAGTCTGATTAAATTTTTCTCTGAAAATCTGCTCTAGTGTTTTGTGCTATTTTGCTTTAGATCCTTAAATGAATCAGTTGATCCAGTTCACAGAACCCTTCTGAATGATTCATTTGATTCTTTAACTCCCTCTCTTCTTCTTCTGAATTGGTTGCAACAGTTAACAGCCTACTGGAGAATATTCACTGAGATCATGACTTGATTTTCAGTCTGTTTGTCTTACAAAACATATCCCTTTAGAAGACTTGTAATATAATGCAGAAGTTGTATGGACCACTTTTAGGAGATATTTTATGTATCGTTTTTGTAGCTCCACAGCTCAAGTCTACATTTACTTTGATTAAATTGAAAACCATGGCCAGGAAAATTATTTTGTGTTCCACAGTAGAAAGAAAGCCATGCAGGTTTGACCTGCCATGAGGGTGAGTAAATAATGCCAGATTTTTTTTTTTTTTTACCACTTGTGTTTTTAAACCTATGAACACAGTCTGATGTGGGACGGACATTGTTCTTTCTGTTTTCAATTCCATGTTGTTTGTCCACCCACTCAATGTAATTATCTCTTGAGATATTTGTGTTTGCCGGACACAATGTGATCATTCATACAAATAATCAGGGTTGAGTCTCGGTGTAATGTCAACGTGGCCTGTCTGCTTTAAACGCTTGATGGAAAAGTGTGGGAGTGAAGGGAATAGAATGACACAAAAAAAAAAAAATCCAATTATTCGTGCATAATAACAATCGTGTGGTATACGCGGGCGATTGCCAGAACGTACTAACCTGGCTCTCGCTAGCTCTCCTACTGTCTAAGTGCCAATTATGGTACAGGCGGCGGACATCCGCTTGAGCCAGGCCTCTTTCCACTAGACCCATTAGGAGTTGCGCCGAGCATGATAGTGCTGTTTAGTCGAACACTGCACCATAAGAGCCGTATACTGCTCCAGTGCACCAGCTCACAGTACACACACACACACACACACACACACGCATGCTTGCGCTGATCAGGTTACCGAAGTAGATGGCACGCTGTTCCCTTGCAACATCATTAAAGCAAGGGTGGGGATTTTCCTAGAGCTCTGCGTGTCTAGCACAATGCGGTCGTATCACTGTCCTCTTCTGGAATGCAGCAGTGTTACCTGAGAAAAGCCTGCGTGCGGCCAGAAGGCAGGATGGAGAGAGGGAGGGATGCATAAATGATTCGAAACGGTGACAGAGTGAAAGAAAGAGGGATAAAGGACCCAAAAAGGACATGAGGGAGAGAGAGCGAGTACATGAGAGGCAGGCCCCTGTGAAGTACCTCTTGTTATTAATAATTGATTCTTTGAAAAGACTGTGTGGTTTAATTGGTGGTAAGGGGTGATCCTGGCACACACACACACCTCTGGGAGTCTCTCTGCAGCTGGTTTCCAGTAACGCAGGCTCAACGTGAGGGCGAGAGAGCAGCGCTCCACGAGAGAGAGAGAGAGAGAGAGAGAGAGAGAGAGAGAATGCATTTGAAATTGAAACCTACCTGGAACGACTCGAGCTGTGTCTGCAGTCTGCAAGGAATTCACTCCAAAGCGCTGGAAAGTATACACCTTTGCATGTCAGACAGCTCTCGTACCGTTGTACCTGAACCAGAGGCCACGACCTGCATGATTTGCTTTGATGACAACTGCAGCTGAATTTCATTTTATAAAGCATAAATGGAGTCATTAAGACTGAAATGAAAATTCCGTCATTATTTACTCACTCGAATGTTGTTCCAAACCAGCATGACGGAATTAGATCTTTACAGCAGCATTTCATAGTGATCAGACTGCAATTAAACTTAATAAAAGAAGGTATTTTCAGTTAAAATATCTTAGAATCTTGAAATAAAATGTATATACTTTTAAGGCAGCACTGCATAAGATATTAAGACTAGTTTTCCAAGAATGCATCTTCAAAGAATGTATCTTAAGTTTATTTTGTCTTACTGCACTAGCAGATTTTTTTTATTTGTTTATAAACAAATGAAAAAAAAAATCTGTCACATAGTCACATAGTGATATGAAAACATTTATATCATAGAAGACCTATGAAAACAAGTCTTACTATCTTGTGCAGTCCTGCTTCTCAAGTAAATGTATCTTATTTATATTGTTACTGTAAATAGGAATTTATATTGTGTTTTAAGCTCATTCTTACTGGAAAACATGATTTTAAAAAATGCAATTTCGGTTTTATTATTATTATTATTATTATTATTTTAATTGATGGCTATTAATCTTCAGACATTGGAATGGACGATCATTAATAAATAAGGGAATAAGTCTCTGCCATCACATAAAGCTATAATATGGCTTCAGAAGAGCACAAGCTATATAGACTCCTTTTTATGGTGCTCTTTTGTCTTTTTTAGAGGATTGTGGGGTAACAGATGTGGTCACTATGAACATTCTTCAAATGTTCTTCATTTCTGGACAACAAGCATAAAGGTTTGGAACAAAATGAGCTTTCATTTTTAGGTGATCTTTTTCTTTAAGAACATTTTGTGCGATAATTATTCTCATTAAAATTTTGACTTATACAAAAAGCTGCAGCCCCACAAAATATGTTCTGTACATTGTCCCGTCCACAATCTGACCTTCTCATATTGGATTAATTCCTAAGTCAATGTTCAACACAAACCAGCGCCACAATGGAAACAGTGAGGTATTTACAACAGACACCCGCCGTATATTCAAAAAGGAGCATACTCTTGACAAAGACCAGAGCCAATTTGACCAGATAACATCTGTGGAGACCAGAGGAAGCTTTTCCTTTTGTGCAAAAACCAGAGCTGCCGCCTGTGAGAACTCTCGGCTTTGAAGATTCTCTGTCCTATTATGCTAAAACCTGCTCTGGAGACTAGATTTGCCTCAGGTAACTCAGGTTCTTTCCTATAATCAACAGCAGTACCGCATCCTCCATTAGGACCTTTAATAAAATTCTCTGGAAAAAAATTGTGTGACGATCCTTTCGCAAAGCTGAGATAAAATTTAATTGCTTGAAAAGCTAAAAAGGCTGCGGAAAAAAGGATTGGCAGTGTGTGCTACGAGATGACAGAATATCAAGCCGGTATGACAGAGAATCAAGTCAAACAGCGCGTCGGTGTGGTTTGAAAAGTTTCAAAACTGACTGAAATCGGTATGAAATCTGAAGTGTGGCCCAGAACAGACCTAATTGCTGTAATTTGCGTGCACAGTGTGTGAACAGCACTTTCAGTGGCTATAAAAGGACGTAATCAATACAGAAGATACAGACATGGCAATACACTGTGTGTGCGCACATCTTTTCATCTCTAGTCTAACTCTCATGTGCCTTTGTGCTGTTAGCCATGATAATCTGTAGATCTGGATTTGCCCACCCTGCTGAATTATGCAAACCCAGCTCAGCTCAGGCGTGAGGAGTTTAACTGGGCTGGCAGTGGGAGATAGACAGCTTGTGGCCTTTGTTTTAAAGGAAAGAGGAGAGCTTACGTTATATCCCTATGTTTTATTCTTTCTTTGATCAATCTATGTATCTATCTGTCTGTCTGTCTGTCTTTGCATGTGCATGTGTGCATGCGTGCCATGGTTTTCTGGACAAGTACCATGAATTTTGTGTGATAGTACTATGAAATCCTTTAAAGGAGCATTTTAAGGCAATGGTACATATATTTAGTAATCATTTAGTGCAATCCTTGTTGCTAAAAAACTGAATATTCTGGTAGGGTATGTTTTAAAGCATGACTGCTGGTTTGAGCTGGTTTAAGCTGGTCCTTAGCTGGTCCTAAGCTGGTCCTGAGCAGGAGCTAGTTGCTTAGGACCAACACATGACCAGCTAATGACCAGCTTAAACCAGCTTAAGACCAGCTAAGGACCAGCTCAAACCAGTAGCCATACTTCAAAACATACCTAACCAGCATATGCTGTTTTTTAACAGGGACTGTAAATATAAGAGTACCATGTAATTTCAAATTTTGTAAAGGTACTGCATTCCTGGTATACTTTGTGTAATGAAAATGCCAAATTCTTATTTCCATTATTGATGTCAGTGATATGTTAACCATTGGAACTGGATCACGGAGTTGAATCCAATTAGACCAGTAGCATCGCGTTCAAAAACGATCAAAGAGTTTCGATATTTGTTCTATTTAAAACTTGACTCTTCTGTAGTTATATTGCTACTTTAGGAACTTTGCTGCCGTAACATCCCCGGTAGCTGGGAACTACTTTCAGGCGCTGCGTAATATCACTACGCCTGCTGCGGCCATGTTACGGCAGCAAAGTTCCTTGATTATTATGCAGGAATGAGAGTAGTTCCTAATCATATCAGCCTAGAAAATCGCAACTTTTCATTTTCCGCCAGTCTTAGTACACGATATAACTACAGAAGAGTCAAGTTTTAAATAGGACAAATATCGAAACTCTTTGATCGTTTTTGAACGCGATGCTACTGGTCTAATTGGATTCAATGATCTATGCTAAGCTATGCTAAAAGTGCTATCGCCAGATCCGGAGATCGGCTGAATGGATTCAAAAACGGTAAAACTCAACTCATTAACTCTGGGGGAGTTGGAGAATGAGCCTATTTCCAAAAAAAGTGGAGTGTTCCTTTAAGACTCTGCGGCCTCATATGAGGACATTAAATTTTAATGAATTTCTCTGAGACTATACATACCACAGTTTTAAGTTTGGATGTCCTGTACAGAGCACATTCAGGGCTTTACCAAATGATTGGATGTTTCACCATGACCACTCCCTCTCCTTGGTCTTCAAAAATGTCTGAAATTAATTTAGTGATGCTCTTATGGAAATATGATAATATTTTGTAATTATTTAAATCTCAGGAAAATGTTATGGGGTTTCAAATCAAAATCTGTTTTCTGTTACAAAACAGGACGTTGATTTCATACATGCCCTCATATGAGGACACCGGAAAGAAAAATGGGATATCGAATCATTTTGTTATAACATAGTTGAGAAACATCTTTATACAAAGTTTGGTAAAAAAGAAAAAATCTTGAAAACTAAAAATGTATTGGTGATTTAAAAAATCAATTGTTTTTGCCAATGCATTTTCATTCATGTCTTTCAGTTTTTTAAAGAAATTGAGTCCCGATGTCCTCTATTGAGGACATAGCATAACTTATGAATGAAATATCATTTTTTATATTATTTTTAATAATATGCTCTAAACAATGTAAAGACATGAACAAATCTATTTTTTTCCTAAAACTTTTTTCTCGGGTCTTAAGAGGTTAAAGCAACAGAAGAACGAGGATGAACTATCCCTATAAATTTTATATCTTATATATATCTCCATTATCAGACCTGTTCACTTCTGTTCTGTGTAATGCCAAGGTTGAACTGCAGACACTGGTCTTCTGTGAATTCCTCTAGCAGACCATCTGCAGAGCTCAATGGTTTGAGAGTGTCGTGCATCAGGGAGGAGAGGCCAGTAAGTGAGCAAGCCCATTAGTCTACGAGTGTGTGTGTGTATGTGTGAGAGAGAGAGAGATATGAGATGCTGCTCTTAGACAGTGATAGGCTCATTAGTAGGGCCAGGATGTACTGCATTCGAGTGAGTGTGTGTGTGTGTGTGTGTGTGTGTGTGTGTGTGTGTGTGTGTGTGTGTGTGTGTGTGTGTGTGTTTGCGTGCACGTTTGCAGTCTAATTAGCATCGGACAGTTAGAGTGACTGTGACCCAAGACTCTCTCCGACCTCTCATTCTGACCTGCCTGCCGGCGTCCGCAAGTTCAATCCGAACCTCACAAACACACGGTCATTCAAAGAGACACGCAAACACCCACACACCCACACAAAAGAGAAAGACATCCCTTCATGAATGTCAATACGCTCTCTAATTGGCTTGTACGGGCATCCCTGTTTTCTTTAAACAAATGTCGGCCATTAAGCCATGAGTGAGATGATTAGTGTGAAGTTGGTGTGCGGTGCACCGATACACACGTCCTCTTATGGAATGTGTCCGCAGAGCCATTAGCACAGCCGTCCCTGACATGCCCCTTGTCCTCTCTCCTCTCACACCTATTTGTCAAAGCGGCCCACCGTTTCTTGCGAAAATAATGACACCCCAATCAGAGACTGCAACTGGTGTGTGTCTAACCTTATTTTTTGAAGTGCAATATGGTTTTTTGACAGAAAAGGAAGCTGATGGAAGTCAGACAGACTGTAGCAGAATATAGATGCAGGCGTCGGAAAGTTTAAAAGACATTTTAAAGTTTAACATCCTCCCCCAAAAGGCCCTTCTGCTTTCTGGCTACCGCAGTGCGAGATGAAAGCGCTTGTGCTTCTACAAAAGACTTATTTTTTTGTGCCTAGCACCACTTTAGCCAGCTAAATGCATCTCATCCCGGCGACCAGCATTGGGAAATACAATCTCGGTGCAGAGGGAAAAGTCTGGGCCAGCATTTCAAACAAAGGCACGCTAGCACAAAAGTACGGGAAGGGTAAAACCCTGGGACGCTGGGCAGTGTAGGCCCGTAGGGGCCCATTGTTTTCAAGAGAGCATTATGAAGAGATACACATGCACAGAAAAAGCGGTTCAAACGCATGCTCTAGTTGAGGGTGAGACCTGGCTGCAGCCGAGCGGCACACACAAAGGAGCTTAATCATTCATAAAACTGGAGAGGCTAATAAAATATGCAGCACATGAATGCGGTGAAAGTGCTCTGGTGCTGCCTAAACTTTTAAAAAGACACATCGAATCAGCTATTGTGCGCGTGTAGGCCGATTAGTTTGCTGGGGCTGAAAGGATGAGGTCACGTTGTTTGTAACATCTCTAGGGCGGATCCTGTCAGAACTGCGTCCTCTACTTCCTGTCTTCTGCATGTCTTTACGCATTTGTCTTGTTCGTTCTCTGGCTTTCCCTGTGTGCTTTTTTGCTACTTTACTAATAGGGACGGTGAGAGAGGAGACAGGAAATGACAAGGAGAAAAGGGAGGGCGCCACAGGAAGTAACAATCACAAATGAGATTTCTAATAACATCTCCATTGTTTTCCTGGCAATGAGATTATATAGACATCAAATAGAGACTTCCTTCTCAGATGTTTCTCCTGAGGAAAAAAAAAAAGTAATATTGCAGCTTTCTCCTCTGGAGTTTTAGAAATTCTAAATTCAAAATCCAAAATTCTACAATCCAAAGTATTTTGTAAGAGAACACTTTCAGCACATACACACACACACACATATAAAATTTATTAATGAGTTTTTGATGATTTTCTATACACTTATCTAAAATTTAGCTTAGGGTCTTTAAGTTGTTCTGAAATAAATTAATACTTTTATTCAGAATGTATTATACGCATTAAATTGAACAAATGTGACAGTAAAGACGTTTATACTGTTAAAGAATATTTACATTTCAAACTAATTTCTGAACATTTGATTTATCAAAGAATCCTAAAGAAATGTATCACAGTTTTTATAATTAATATAAATATTAAATATCACAACTGTTGTCAACACTGATAAAAAGAAATGTTCCTTGATCAACAGATTAGCATATTGGAATGATTTCTGAAGGATTGTGTGACACTGAACATTGTAGTAACGATTCTGAAAATTCAGCTTTGCCATCACAGGAATAAATTATATGCAAAAAAATATTCAAATATTACAAACAGACTTATTTCCAAAAAAAAAAAAACCTTACCGACCCCATAAATTTGATCATCGGTGTAGCTGTATACTCTATTTTTTTATTTCTCTTACAGAATTGTAGGAGAAATATCTAAGACAAAGTTGATACTTCTAGGACAAATACCTGAGAAATGTCCTAAATTATAAAAAAGCAATAATATTTGTCTTTAGGACAGTATCGGGAAATAATATAAGACTCGAATTTCAGTTGCCCAGAGCTTGTGCATTAACCCCTAAGCCACAGCTCTGACCTCTCTGTCCTTTCTCTCATTATGCTTCTCACAGCAGTTTGAGGGAGCCTTAGAAGTTGCAATCAAGGGTGCTGTTGTGTGACAGATAGTTCAGCTAATAAGTCCAGGCTTGGTTTCTCCACCACCTAGCACCTCTAGCATGCACGCACTCAAGTGAACTGAACCATCAAAAGCAGAGGCTCCTGCCTTCAAGCTTACCATGGCTAACAAGCACAGCTGTTCACTGAACCCACCACAGACCAGCTGAGGATATATTAGTCATGTACAAACAAATGGATAAATGAGAGCATAGGGCAATCATCACCATTTTTACAATAGACTTCACCTCAGGTGGACATTTTGATTTTGAAATTTAACAGGGTTGTGAATTAAATTGCATTCAGAATTGAATTGAGAATGTGTTTCAAATTCCAGTACAGATTTAAATTGCATTAGATAAGTTAGCAGATAAGATGCAGAACTGTAATTTGATATTAAATTTGAAAAAATTTCAATAAAAATGAACTGAAATTCAAGCAAAGCCTTGTCTGAAAACTTTATTTTACTAGAAAAATAGTAATTTTTGCAGTGCATGTTTCTAAAAATCCTTGAAACAACTGTACAAGATATTAAGACTTGTTTTCATATAATTCATTTTTAATACAAGTGTAATTTGTCTAATTTAATTGTCTGATTTCTGAACTTAAGTAATCAAATATTTAATGTTTAAATATTTATTTAAATTTATCCATTTTCTAGGATTTTAAAATATTTTTTTACATGAAAACAAGTCAAATAATTATTAAAAAATCATTAAGTATAGTGTATAAATTAATGAAAAAATAAGATAAAAAGTGTGTGTGTGTGTGTGTGTGTGTGGGGGGGGGGGGGGTCGTATATGCTTCTTTATATTTATTACATTTATGCACTTCATTTCCCAAAATGCTAATTATTTGTTTCTCTGAACTGAAACCTGCAATTCTATTTCAACTTCCTGTGAGGTATGGCCAATTTAATTCAATTTCACCCTCTTAATTTTAAAGGGCACAGATTCTTCAATTCAGAATTTTGCACAGCCCTGGTATGTATTAAAGCTGTGATTCACCTTGACATTCAATAGGAAACATATGACCTCAGCGGTCGCATTTAGCATGATGGGAAGTCTGGAAAAAGGGCACGCCACACGTTTGAGTGTCATTACTAGCTCTGTATTTAGCCTTGAGCCTGGGGATATGTTTGGACAAGTCTTTGAGTGTCTGCCGCACAAATTATCCTGATAAAAGCACATGGGGCGAGCAAATTAATTCAACCGAAACCCAACAAAAGCACTGTTTACATAAGCTAATCCCAGGCAGCGTGCTAGCCGCCATGCCAACCCCGAGCAGTCTCCGCAGGCTGGGGAAATCTTTATTGAATCATCACCCTCTCCCTGGGCACTTTCGAGACCCCAACGTGTCTTTTTCCAAATGGGGAAGTGAAGGGAGGAATGGGTCCTTTCAGATGGCATCTTTACGCTCTTCAGTGGTTTGAAATCAAGGCCAAAACAAATGGCCTTTCCCAGAGCGGTCTTTAATGTACCTTTTTGGGGCCTGATTTTCAGCCAGACTGTGGAGAATTGGATACAGTTATGGTGGGTTAGAATCGCTGTAGCTGTATATTATTATAGCAGACTCTTTTGACACTTGAAAGGTGTGTGTGTGTGTGTGTGTAGTCCTCGCGTGGACTTTTCAAGACACGGAAAAGGTTGGAGCGGGAGATGAGGGCATGAGGGTGGGGTCCGTGGAACGAGTAGCACATTCTCAAGGATTTATGACACCTTACGTCGACTACTCTGTCCTTGGTTGCTTTCAGGGGGAAACGCTTTCCAATGAGTCTCTAGATGAAAACGCACGGGAGGGGTGGAAGAAAAGATGACAGGAGCGGCTGAAAGGCACTACACTATGAAGGAGGAGCAGGCTGCCAACAACATCCCTCCTCTTTTTCTTGAAATCAAGTGGTTATCATTTGTGACTTAAGCCAAGCTGCACAGGCTGTTCCTCTGTGCTCTCTGTGTGAATTCATAGCAAAAGCAGCTTTCCTAACCGCTAATTACAACTCGAAGCTCATTAAACCAGCAGATTTATACACATGCATGCGCGACCGCTGACGATGGCGTCATATGTCACCCTTTACATCTAGATGAATGATCCACTCCAAAATCCCAAATCAAACACATCCTTGCTCCCCGAGAAAACACTATATTCTTCCAGAATCCACACCAGATCTATATTTACAGCTGAACACTCAGCCTCTAACTAAAATCATGTTTACCTCAAAGATGCAATGAGCCAAAGCCCAGAAGCGACAGCACCAATGAGGAACTGGATCGGACGTCGACGGTAAAACGTCGATGAGTCCCTGTGTTGCCGCAGCCTTCCACGGCTTTGGCTTGTTCCTCCTCGACCATTTATCCCTGAACACAGGCTTTGTCGAGCACTTACGCCAGTGGCCTAAAAGCAAGCTGTGTGTAAAAAAGAAATGGCAGGGCCCTTAAAAGGGGAGAATCCATCAGGCTCGGGTTGTTACAAAGTGGTCCTCTATTAAAAATGCAGCAGGGCCATTACCTCAGGACCGGTGCCTTTCTCCTCTGGCTCTCTCAAGCCCACAGAAACCAACTAGCTAGCTCAGATCGCCCCATTACAGCCTGGACCACATGAGTGCTGGTCATGGATGAATACTGGAGGTGCTTGCAGTTAGTTCCAGATACAGGTGACAGTGACCAGATAAACATGCAGAAGAGACTTTTTTATAACAGTATTGCACCTCGTAGTGTATTTTAGAAGTCTGTCTCTATTTCACACACTCAGAAAATGACTTTTTTGCAACTTGTTCAATTTGCTTAAAGGAATATTTCAAAATTTTGTCATCCTTTACTCACCCTCATGTCATTCCAAACCTGTATAAGTTCTTATGTTGAGCACGAAAGAAGATATTTTGAAGAATTTTGAAGAACCAAATAGCTGTTACTCCCCATTGACTTCCGTAGTAGGGAAAAAAACACTATGGAAGTCAATGGGGATCATCAACTGTTTGATTACCAGCATTTTTCGAAATATCATCTTTTACGTTCAACATAAAGAAACTCAGGTTTGGAACGATTTACAAAGGGTGAGTAAATGATGACAAATCCAGTATAACTTTCTGTATAACTTTCTTATTTTAGGGAACACAGATACCATGAAAGTCAGTGGGGGCTGTAGTTTTAGACATCACTGACTATCATTGTATGGACAAATACAGTTGAAGCCTTTTCAAAAGGACGAGCAAATGATAGAATTTTCATTTTTGAGTGAACTATCCCTTGAATTCAAATGAGCAAACAATTCTTGAACATTGCCACAACTTAATTTAATTACTTTCAATTTACTTAAATTTGTAAAGTGGAAGGTAACGTAATCCTTCTGGGTTAAAACTACATTAATCACTTTTTGTTGGCATTAACTGAAACTTAACACTAAGTTCCCAACATGCTGTGCAAGAGACTCATTCAGGAGCGTAAAGTTTAAAATCAAGTGAAAATGAACTATTTTATGTGTTTTTGATTAAAGAAAAAGGCATGCTTGTGGTAAATGTGCAGTTTGCATAGTGATTTAGAAGAGTATCTGTCATGGAGTTTTTGTGGTTACCCTCGTGGAGCTTAGATTGTGGGAAGCCACATGAAGGCTTTGGTGTGTGTGTGTTTTGTCACTCAATGAGAAATAGCTGTGCTAATGCTAGTGCAGTGATGAGTCTCTCTCTCTCTCTTTCTCTCATATGTTACATTTTGTAAAAGTTGTTACACTTAGTATGGAAATATGCCCTGTGCTGCCTTTTTTTAACTGTAGAAGTTAGTTATATAGATTGGATAGTTTACCAAAAATTAAAAAATCTGTCATTAATTACTCACCCTTGTGTCATTCCAAACCCATAAGACCTTCATTCACCTTCGGAACACAAATGAAGATATTTTTGATGAAATCCGAGAGCTTTTTGACCCTGTATAAACAGCAACACAACTACCACGTTCAAGGCCCAGAAAGGTAGTAAGGACATTGTTAAAATAGTCCATGTGACATCAGTGGTTCAACGGTAATATTATGAAGCTACAAGAATACTTTTTGTGCACAAATAAAACAAAAATAACTATTCAACTACTACTTCTCTTCCGTGTCAGTCTTTGACGTGCATTCACATGAGTACCACAACGCACGCGTGTGCATTCTTCTGCTTGCAAACAAATCAAAATATTATTATTTTTTTAATCCTTACTGTATATTTCAATCCTTACTGTTCTTTTCATGTTTGTGACTTATCCAAAGCGTTTCACCCCTGAAACGAGGACAATCTTGGGCATAAAATTTTATCCACCTATGAGGGTGTGTTTGCCAAGTATGTTCCTCTTTTCAGAGTGAACCCCACCCCTCTGAACAGATGGCTGGAGAGAATGCCCAGGACACAGTAGGAGAGGGAGAGAGAAAGAGGAAAAGGGAGGGAAGATGAGAGAAAGACAGGGAGGAAAAGAGAAGAACATTGATGGACTAAAAATATGAATGCTTGTTTTTAAAACCATTTCTCCGCATAGTGATGTAGTTTAACGTGTGCTTTCCGACTAAATGAAGTCATGTGACACTATATTTTTATTCTCGCAACTTACTGATGTTCAACATTAAATAGAAACCTCAGAGTGAAAAGACATTCACAACCTCACAAAGCAGAGACTATATAAATAGACTCTAACCCAATCATAGACTGTAAGAGTTTCTTCAAATATGACCAGATTTGTGTAGGTCCCTACGATTTCATCGATGTGGAAAATGTGGACGGAATTGTAAAATCCAGCCATAAAAACAGAATTTACTCTATACAGCAAAATGTGAAAGAATTTGGCAAAATTTTGATGAATAAATTGAATAATAATACCCTACAGTTTATTAAAACCTTGCTTTTAAACATTTTCATACAGTATCACACAATTTGTAGTATAAGTTTTAATTTAAACAGTAATCCTCTGCTGTACATTACTTGTACATCAGAATTTCTGGGGGGAAAAATAATAGGACAATATTATTGTTAAAAATGTAATACATTTTTAAAAATGTATGAATTCAATTTATTTGACATTGATTTAGATTATTAAAATTTCATTGAAGCAATAAAACAGAATCCAGAAAAATGAAAACAGACAACAATAAAACTGAATTCATAGGGCCCTATTCGTGGCTTAGATGCACACTCCAATGCTAACAGAAAAATTACACACGGACAAGCATAATTTAGCACTCTAGGCAGATCTGACATCCCCAACTCGATGGTTACAGGCAGACACTTACAGCAAGCATTTTACAGTACAGGCTTTCCCGACGGAAGTGTTTACATGTATAATTCACATACGCATACAAAGCCTGCACTCTTGTAAGTTCATGTTTCTGCTTATGTCATTATGGATCGCTTCCAACAGCAACGCTGAAGAAAAACTCAAATAGGCAAAAATGCATTAGAGTAAAAACAACCTAAATATTTGATTTTTTTTTTGTAATGCTATTACAAGTAATGTTATTGTACTCTCAAAGGGAAAACGCTGGACTGGGCAAGTGATTAGGAGTCAGGCTTTGTCTTCCAATGATATCTGATGGACCGAATAACCACATTTTTTAAAAATAACAACCAGACAATTATTCAAAATTTTAAGCATATTTTAGGGCTAAATTACTCAATTTGTTGCAGTCAGTAATTTGTGTGTGAAATGGCTGAGTGTACTTGTGGATTTTAATCTATCCTTTCACCTGTTTAATGACAGTGTTGGTAATGAATACCGAAAATCAAATTGTCGTTGATATCTGAAAATTGCTTGTCCATTAACGAGTTTAATTATTCAGATGAAGGTTGTTTGGAGGAGGGGAGATGAGAGCATTTTCACCCGTGTGCTAAAAAATAGGTGCCGCTAGAGGAAAATGAAGCATGAGTCTGGTAATTATCCACAAGCGGAGTAAATATCACAACGTAATAATCCTAAATGACATTGAGAGCAGCGGAAATATAATGAGCCACATATATGCACCATTCCCATAATGCAGCAGGAACGTTGCTGGCAAGCCGCGTGTCACCTCACTGCAGGGCAGTTAGCGTGCTCTCCCACTGAGAAGAGAGGTTTAAACGGCCGACTGGATGTTATTTCTGCTGTACATAAAGCTGACCCCACAGAGTGTAACCAAACGCCCCACACACACACACACTTGCTCGCATTCGCAATCTCATGGCTCTGGATTTGAGTGCTCGCTCTGGCTGTCTTCCCCTTCCCTTCTTTCAAAACATCAATGCACACACACACCGTAAAGCTCTGACTTCTAGCCACTGATTGAATGGAAGATGGGGCCCCACTGGCCTCTGTTGACACAATACCAGGGGGGAATTACCTCTCTTAAATTCTATTTTATATCCCACTGGTGTATGACTGCTGTCAAGGATACCTCAGCTCACACACTCACGTTTATACATCCACCCATGTTCAACTAAACCCTGCAAGATGAAAAGAAAGGGGTGGTGTGATATTGGTACTGTAGATATCCGCATGAGGAGACTACAGTTAGATTGTGAATCCATTGATTTGGGATGTGTGCCATTTGGAATTGAACTCAGTTGAGAATTATTATTATTTTTAATTCCAATGCCGTTCTTGTCTTTGAATTGAGGTACAGTAGGGATAAAGAATTGCAATTCAAATTTGATTGTAAGGAAGTAAAATAAAAAATTAATCAAAATGTTTAACATTTATTTTATTAAGTTTTATATAAGTATTTATTTTATTTTATTAAGTTATATTAAGTTTTAAGGTTTAGATAGATAGATACATAGATAGATCTATCTATGTATAACAAATCTTGCTGTAAGGCCTGATATTGTTTGGACCCAATTTCATGTTCAGTGATATCTATGACCCATATTATAAAACAATGGAAGGATTTCCAGCCACATTTCATTTTCTTTTGAACCTACTTCAATGAAAGTAAGTCATTTACATGTAATTGTTACCAGGGTCTTTATAATAATTTAACTGAATTACAGATTCTCGACTTTAACAGCTTACTGTCGCATCATAATTTCCCCTGCTTAACATTTGCCTCTCATTGAGCACAGAGCGTTATTGGGGCAGAGAGGGAAAGAGAGAGAGAGCGAGGGCAGTGATTGTGTGTCAGTTGCCCCTCTTCCCCCTCATGATTGATTTCCCCCGGAGGAATGCCTCCACTCAGAGAGCACGCTAGAATCAAGATTAATAACAGGCCATTTACATCCTCAATCACGCACACACACACGCAATCGCACTCACGCTGACCCGTGCTCACATGAGGTCCCCATCCTTCACAGGCGAGACCGAATATCTGAAATCTGAAACTCCGTCCCAGTGCCAAAAAACCTCCTCCATCTCCTTTAATAATCTACAGATCAATAATTATTCCCAGACTGGCCCATTTGACCATTACCCATGATGCACCAGTGTTCGCCATAGTGCTCCACTTTGATAAGGATCACCAACATACTTTGCACATTTCTGAACCTTTAGAATATGCATGCATTCTCTTTGACAGGCTCTGTTTAGCAAGGTGAGTTATTGTTGTGAGGACTTTTGTTTGCAGTGAAAGAGAAGGACAAACGCATGATGCTGTGGACGAGCCCCCACATCCCTCCGAGACACTCTGAGAAACTCATTAGACAGCGGAAGTGGGTAAGATCCAATTTGACGTGACCTTGAAGGCAGCTACAAGGAGTGGGGAGTGTGTGTGTGTGTGTTGATGGGTAATACGGTGCCTGTTGCTAGTGTCACGTATAGACTAGCGATGAAGGGCGTCAATCAAATTGTTTCTACAAGCTCCTCTGAGATTTTGAAGGCTGAGATTGGCTAAGCGCTTACTAAATTCTGGTAGTGTAACACGGGTAGAAGGAGGGAAAGAGAGAGGTCGTAAACACTTGCTGATGGAAAGCGACTTGGCCACTGCCGTTTATCATGTGTCTTTTGGGAACGCTTGCATATTTGGCCAACATTGAGCAAGCAACTCCTCCAAGAGACTTTCCATAAATTTTCTTCCCTCACATTCGTCTATTGCACTTTGTAATTTACCCACCCCAAGTTGATGAGGAAAATACATCTTCACGCCCTTTGTTCTGACAGCCATTTTTTTTTTTTTTTTGCTCTGATCCAATCATATCCCTCTCTCCACTTTCATTCACTCAAACATGTTACACAAGTGCTGGCCTCTTATGGGGCGCGCCGCATAAAAACATTCATGAATCACAGAGGGAGGCCGAAATCACCAGTGCCCCCGATAGCATCTCGGCACAATCGATCAGCCCATGGTAATCAATTCTCCACGTCCGGGTGGTGTAGGGGCTTAGAGAGATGGATGCAATTATTCAAGTCCCTCCACCACAGGCTACACAGCTGAGAGGACAGAATCTGGGGATCACGAGTTTGCGTGCAAGAGTATATGCGTGCGTTCTTGATAAACGGGCACTCTTGCACCTCCAGAGAGCGGCCCATGTCAAATATCGGTCATGTGGTTTGTGTGTCAGAAATCTGTCAGAACTGTGCAGATGCAAGGAAGCATGTGAGGCAGACAATCAGTACATCACAAAACCAGATAACCAAGGTGCCTTACCTTAGTCTGAAGGTAGTGAGGGTAATAGTAAGTGTACTGGGGGTACATTGGTTGCTGTTCCAAGCGTTTGCCCATGTAGCTGGAATCCTTCTGGCTGTGGCTGGATACAGAGACTCGCGTGTGGGATCCAACAACTCAAAAAGCCTCCGCTTGTGGTTCCGCGGCTAGAGGCTAGATCCGCGTGAGGGACGGAGCCAGAGGAAGGACGGAGAGAGAGAATGAGATGATACGGCACACGGGCAAGTGTGCATGTGCCGTGCCTCTCCTCTTCACGCCGTCTTCGGGAGCAGGGGAGGAGGAGATGATGGAAGGAGAGCAGAGGTACGAGGATGGGATAGCAGCGGAGGTGTGCGCGAAGAAAGAATGAGCAGCGGCACAGGAGAGAGGAGAGAAGGAAGGAAGGAGGTGAGGGAAGAGGAGGGGGCACTGTGGCGATCACTTCTCCGGAAAACCGGCTTCTAGTCTCCTGCTCATGCCCTGACTTTGACTCTCTCTCTTTCTGTCTATCTTGCTCCTTCTTTCTCACTCTCTCTCTCTTTCTCTCTGACAGTCGGTGCAGCGTTGGTTCCCAGAGGAGCTTGTCAGATATCCCAGTCGCACACTTTGTTCCCGTCTGGCGGATGCACAAAGCGGCAATGTAGACAGTCGTCGGATTTGGATCTCTGCACGCGCAGCTGACGGGACTCAAACCCTCCGCAAGAAGGACCAGACGTGAGCCGTGAGGTTACGAGGCACACTGGAAACGGCACAAACTCCAGGCAGATTGCAGTATCCGAAAAGTCCAGGTGCAGCAACGCTGTTTTTCCTCTGTGATGTTCTTTTCTTTATTACCCGCCTTCCTCGACTGCCTGCTTTGTTGCGCGCGCGAGTGTGTGTGCGAGAGTGAGTGTGAGTGTGTGTGGCTGTGTGAGAGTGTGTGAGAGTGTGTGCGCGCGCTGCCGGCTGCTCCACACTGTGGGGAAGATTGAAGGGATCAGCTCGGGCAGCGCCGTGTTCCTCCTCCTCCTCAGCCTGGTGGGTGGGGCTAAGGGCTGGCTGCACCACTCCCAGCCAGGGGAGTGTCTTAAGCAGCCTATCTCTGTTTGTCCTCATGGGAGAGATGCCGCCCACTGCACGGCTTCACTAGATGCTGAAGGGGACGACTTACTCCTACTCTCACTCTCTGGGGGAGGAGACTGAGGACGACACAGCAAGGAGCCGAGGCCCCCTACTGGTCAACCGCAGATTGTACCTCATCTGATTTCCTTTTTTTCAAGCTTTTTCTTTTCTTTTTATCCTCTGAGTGTATTTTTAACTTCACTTTCTTCAATAAATAAAACATGAATGACCGTAAGATGTTTCTTTGCTCTTGTCTGACACATGCTGGTAACTTTGCATTGCCTGATACACTGACATACTGACACACTGACATGCATACAAGTACATAAGTGCAGTGCAGAAATGGCCATGAAGTCTTCTTGTAAGGCTTAAGCACTGTTGCTTATTCCAAAAAACAATCCAGGAAGTGAAATGCTGTGCTGGGAAAGAGTGCAGTTCCATAGCAATGCTTTTTTTTCCACAACCTCTGCAATAATGTTTGTTGCAGTGGCCAATTATTTGCAGCAGAAAAATTGGACTCGAAAAGAAAGTAGCTGAAAAACCTCTCCCTAATCATTCCTATATGCTCTTGCTTTGACTTTGCACTTTGATCATTGTTTTGACATTGTCAAGGTATTTTTTTCGCCAGGATTCCCAGTTCTTTTTTAAAATGAAGTTCACATGCAGATATGGCTGTTCATAAGAGACAGTTTCAGGGCGTGACAAATTAGCGCTAAAAGAAAAAGCAGGCTTTAAGTGCTTGCAGACTGACGGCGGTAATTATGAGAGCTATGGCAATTTTTTTGCCCAAAGACTGCAGTAAAGAGAAAGGAATGCGAGACCTAATAAACAAACAGCGATTGGGAAAGACAACAATACATTTTCATTAGGACAGGCTCTCATAGACGTCTGCAGTGCGGGAGGAGAGAAAGAGGTGTACGAGTCTAGCTCTCTCATCACTATGATTGGAATGCTGAGGCACAGAGGGAGGAAGGGAGAGAGAGAGAGAGATGAGAAGCCGGTGGAAGGGGTTGAAATAATCCACAGCACACCAAGTGCATGGCCACTAAAAGTCAAAGCAGTTAACAGCAATGGAAACACAAATGGAGCTGCTTTTCAAGAGATGACAATGGAAATGCTATTAAAGGGGTCATTTCATACATTTTTTATTTAATTTTTTCCCCTGAGGTCCTTGTGTAATGTTAGTAAAGGCTTTTTTTTTTTTTTTTGTGCCAGATCATTCATAATTGAGTTATGACAATTTCCGCCGTGCCTCTGATCCTTAAAACTAAACTGTCCAATTTTTTGTTGTTGTTTCTATGCCTTTAAGGCTTGCTTACGCACAACATGCGGGTTTGCTGTCAAGTCCTATATAGTTTTTTAACTGTCCATCCTTCAATAACACCTTTTTAAAGTCTGCATTATATTTTGTGGCAGGATCACAAAACAGCTCATGCAGAAATATGATGCACAAACTGTTAGATCAGACTGAAAGGTCAGAAAATCAGAACAAGCTGTGTTTTTTTTTTTGCAGCTTAGTTTTCTGTGGTCATTTTGGTCTAGGGAGATTGGAGTTACAGTGCCTTTTCATAGTACATCAAACACTTTTATCTCAAAGGATCAAGGCAAATTGGATTCCTTATGATGATACATTCATTGGTTGATACCATGTGACAGAATATTTTTGTCTTTGAAAATATAAAAGTATATTTCTTATTTTTAATATTTTATGTATTTTTTTTAATAATTACTGATCAATTAAAATATGAACTTGTAAAAATACTGTATATTATATAATATATAATGGCATAAATCCAATCAAGATCTTTTTTTGTGATGCATGTTAATTCAATATTACTCCACATAGTTGTATGTATTGGTTTGAAGGGTAAAAAAGTGAAGGAGCTGAAATCAATAGCCTTTTTATTTCCTTACTTTGCATGATGTTTTGGGGCTTTTCTGGAATGATTGTGCAGGGTTAGCGTGAGTACACGCTCACAGAACGAGGCCGGTGCCATGATGCCGTAATTGTTCTTGCTGCGGTCTTCAAAGAACTCTGCAAATGGAGCTGGACACGCTCCCTGCAACTCAGGGGTACCATTCTCAAAAAGCCAAAGAAGAAAAAATGCTCTCATCTGGACTTCTGCACAGCTGGGAAAATAGAGTCGGCTGCGCTCATTTGTGGGACGACAGAAAAAACATGGGATAATTGTGTCCCTTGGATGGAAGCAGGGATGTAATACTGTAGTGTCAGTCGAACGCCTGTTTAATACGTAAAAGGAGAAACAGACCTCTACTGTTTGCTTAAAGTGTTAAGTTTTGGTTTAGTATTCAATATTGAACACCAGAGTCTGTGTCATGGAGAATATCACTATATTAAGAGCATATTAAGGTAGACATTCTTTTCCAGTAGATGGAAATACGTAAATCTACCTCTAATGTGCTATTCCATTACACCAGTCTCTAGCTAACACATTTAATATTTAAGTCTAATACTTATACAAATGAAACTGTGTGTTAGTTTCGATGATAGCTTGAAGGTGGGCAACCAGCCACAACACTCTAGTATTGTGGTGCCATGTTTTGCACAGACAAGCACCACTCATTCTCCTCAAACAATGTGAAAATGTAGTTTTGCATGTACCATCCACACTTCAGCACAGCCACATTGGCCACGGTCCCGCCACCTGGGGGTTTATCCCAACTGGCTCCGGCCCAGCCAATCTGCTGTCTGAGTGGTGCTAGCAAACACCTTTCTTGTCCAGTGACAGTCGGGCTAGATAAGTAACAGCACAGGCTTACCTGAGATAAAAGCTGCAATGCCATCAATCATGAAGAGGGGGAGGGAGGGTGAAAAAGAGAGTGTTAGAAACAAAGCGTGTGAGAAAACGAATGAGAAACAGATAGAAATAGAGCGCATCCAAAATGCATGCATAATCAATTTGCGATCAGACCTCACCGACACAATTTATCACAGCAATCTTTGACTATATTAATATTTGTTTCTTATCTATAGCTCATTGTTTGCAAACAATGGAATGGAAACAATTTAAAGTTGGGAATCTAGATACAATCTGATCATGTGGGGTGAATCGTAGTACCAGGCACGTAGAAGAAGTGCATTCCTGTGCTCTACCATTGGCCTGCTACTTTTGGGACAGGTTCTTCCATGCCTTTTCCATTTAAAGATCTAGCTGTTACGGGGTCAGATTGACCTTGCATTGCAAATCACATCTCAAGAAATGCAATTTGATTGATCATGGCTGATTGTGTGTGAGAGACATGGTAAGATTGGCATTTTACATTACCATGTTTACACACTATTATTTACATTTTAGGCTGAAAAGATGGCGGATTGCAGAAGATCTGTGATTGTACCGAATATAAGTGGCAAATACTGTGAAATGCCTAGTATTTCGTATTCAACAATTTGTTTTTTTTCTTTTCATTATTTGACTACAAATGTTTTACAATAATATGCCACACCCTCAGAAAAAAAGCATTAAAATTAAAAAAAAAAAAAAAATCTATCACTGGGGTGGTAGCTTTTCAAAAGCTACACTTTTGTACCTTGTTTACCCCTAAAGAGTGCATACATTTATTTATTTGTTTATTTGGATCCCCATTACTATTCTTCCTGGGGTCCAACAAGTAAAAAACAAAATTACATTAATCCATAACAATAAAAACCAATACAATAAAAGATGCAAACCCAAAATTAATTCATAACATCAAAATCATCAATTTACTTAGTACTGTACCATTAAATATTTCTTTAACGATTTTTTAAACCTCATTTTACTTATTAAAAAACATGTAATGTTCGCAATTCATTCCTCTATACATTACAGTCTGTTGCTTTGCATTAGTTTTTGAAACAGGAAGCAAAAAATATCCTTTGATGCATGCCTGGTGTTAAAATTATGACTAGCACTACTATACAAAAGTTGACAGTACAATACACTTGGAACTCTCAATACTGAAATGTTTCTTATAAAACAAAGCAGAGAAACAATTACCCTATCCTTCACCAGTAGCCAACCTAGAATTTTATGCATTTTCATAATATTAACCATTCTATTACAGTTCAAAATTAGTCGTGCAGCTCTATTCTGGACTAACTGTAATTTTTCTAAGTCTTTGCGCTTGACCATACCACTGGACAGTAGTCTAAATAAGTAAGAACCATTGCTTGCACAATTTGAGAGATTTTGCATAAAAATCTCTTAATAACTGATAGACCTCTTCCCATAACTATTACCATATTTTCTATCTGTTTTGATCACTTCAGTTTACTATCAAGAATAACTCCAAGAAGTCTAATTTCCTCTACCTCTTCAATAGGCACACTTTTTACAGACAAATTTAATTGTGGTTTAAGTTTAAATTTATAATTTGATCCAAACACAATACTTTTGGTTTTTGTCAAATTTAGAACCATCTTATTATTCCGTACCCAATTTACCACGAATTGTAACTCCTCATCTAAATCAGCAGATCATTTTTCAATTGATGTTGCTGGTAGATATAATGTTGTATCATCTGCATACATAACTGCGCTTGCATGCTTTAAAACCAACGGAAGATCATTGGTAAAAATAGAAAATTACAAAGGTCCTAAACAACTTCCTTGAGGCACACCACATTGCAACTCTTTCACTTCCGAATAACTTCCATTATAAAATACACATTGCCTACTTTTAGTCAGATAACTTTTAAACCAATGCACAGTTTGAGAAGTAAATTTATAACATTTACATTTTTCAAGCAATAATTTATGATCCAGTACATCAAAAGCTAAAATCCAACAATACTGTTCATACTAAATTATTATCATCAATCTGTACTAAACAATCATCAGTTATCTGTGTTAATGCTGTTCCTGTTGAATGTCCAACTCGATATGCATGCTGAAAATCAGAGAACAAACTATTTTCCTTAAAGAAGAATTGAATTTGTTCACAAACTATTGTTTCAAACAATTTACTAAGAACTGGCAATAAACGTATTGGTCGACTATTAGCACCTAAACTCATTGCTGAATTTTTCTGTAAAGGAATAACTTTTGCTTCTTTCCAAGCTAAAGGGAAAATCACTTTTTTTAATACTGATTAAAAATGTGGCAAACTGGTTCTGCCAAACAGCTGGCTGCTAATTTTACAAGGCAACCATCTAAGTTATCCATTCCCGATGGTTTATCTATATTTATCATTCATAATTTTTGTTCCACTTGTTGTACATTTACTTTATTCAATTCAAAGCATAGAGCTGGCTTATCACTTGTTATTTTTTTCAATTTCTCTTTCACTTGATGTAATATTATCAATTAATATTTCTTCTCTAAGTTTATTCACTTTATTTATAAAAAAAAGTAATTAAAATAATCAGAAATTTCATCTGATTTAGTTAAAAAAATCACCTGTCTCAATAAAAAATGGATTTTGACCTGATTTCCTACCCATTATTTCATTAATAACATTCCACAATTTTTTTCCCATCATATTTATTTTTACTTATTTTTACTTTAAAAAAATTTCCTTTTATTTATACATAAATACATAAAGTAGCATACATAAAGTGTACATATTAGTACCTAAATGGTATATATTAGTATATTTTGAAGGAGTACTGACCCAGTGGCAGCATTTTTACTTTTTTTTTTGTGTGTGTGTGTGTGTGTGTGTGTTTTGTTTTTGTTTTTTTGTATTGTGGCCACATAACCTCACTACTTCTGTGCATGTCAGTAGTTCCCATCTTAGTTTTTATTTATTTATTTATTCTTTTTTTTTTCTCTGTAACACTTTATTTTGATGGTCCCTTTTCAGCATTCTGTTGACAATAAGTAACGCTGCACCAACATGTCAACTAACTCTCATTAGAGTATTAGTAGACTGTATTAGTTGACTGTCTGATTCATATCTGCTAACTCTTTATTGTCTCCCTGCAGACATTTGACTGACTATAAGTAACTACAGGTCAACTTATTCTAACCATAACCCTGCCAGTCAACTGATACTCTACTAACACTAGAGTTAGTAGACATTTAGGTGCAACATTAATTATAGTCAACAAAATGTGTTAAAGGGACCATCATAATAAAGTGTAACTTTTTTTCCCCCCTTTTTTTGCATTTTAAGTTCAGTTTTGTATAAAAATCTGAGCTGGAAGATTTAATATGTTAATGTCCTGTGATTAATATGGTCTGTTTAAAGGGGTCATATGATGTATTTGGTGTAACAGAATATGTTGACATGCTTTAATGTTCAGAAAACACATTATTTTTCCAATACTGTACATTATTGTAGTACCTCTATGCCCTGCCTCTCTCAAACACGTCGTTTTCTACAAAGCCCCTCCTTCCAACAAGCGCAGTCTGCTCTGATTGGCCAGCTGACAGTCCATTGTGATTAGCGGAACACCACAAGCGCGCTTTGGAAATGTAACATCCCTTACCATAATCGCGAGCTTTAGCTTTCAAAGTAAATATAAAGACAGTTAATAAAGTCCTTAGCTTTACCATCAGTTCAAGCCCAAGAGGGGAACAGAGTTGCGTGACAGACACAGTGATGATGCTCGTATGTATTTGCAGTGCACAAGCTGCGGTTAAGACAGCTGCCTCCACTGTGATGTGAACCTGTCTCTCTCTCTCTCTCTCTCTCTCTCTCTCACACACACACACACTGCGTTACTCTCTACACTGCGCAAAACTCCGCATTTGAACAGTAAATAACAAATACTTAAACTAATAACAAAACATACTTACAGTCGCTGATTCAGAAGCGCCAGATTGTCATAGCAAGGTCCGAATTGACCCTTTTTTCTTTTTTTTTTTAGAAATAGCCTTTGTACACAGCCAGCCTTGTACTCTCCTCACAGGTTCACAAAACAGTCGTCCATAAAAGGCGTTGCACAAATTCAAACATTTGGTTTGTGCTGTTCTGTTGTAAACAAATCTTTTAATAATTCCTAATTGCATCTAATTTCGGAAGCCCAAATAAAGTGCTTTTGTTTTCGCATAGAAACACACAGCGTCTCCCTGACATGGCTGTATCAACACTACTGCGGTTACTGAAACCACGCCGCCTTTCTTTGCGTGCACATTTGGGTGGCATTATGCAAATATTTCCACATCATGATGTAGACATGTGGGGGCGTGTTTTAATGAGGCGTTTCAGCCCGGTCTGGATCAGCCTTCTCTTTTAGATAGAATAAATAATTTTGTGGGAGACTTTGAGCTTTGTAATTCTACAGATCTTATACATGCACAAACAGCTACATATCACACTAAAGAAAAGAAAAAAAAGAAATTGCATCATATGACCCATTTAACACTTAAAAAAACAAAAAAAAAAACATATTCAATGCAACATCCATTTTTAGCTTCCTAAACTATACTAATATTTACCTAATGCTGATATTTACTCATATTCACTTAGTGCTAGTTAGTGCTACATGTCAGCATTTTCTCCAGGCCCTGCAAGCTATGGTTTCCTAGACAAGAACAGCTGCATGTCCCACAAGTGGATGGATGCCCTATGTAGGACACCCTACCTCATTTATCCACCAGTAATGTATGCTTGTCTAAATACACACACACAGACCGTACAGTAAATTACTAACTGCAGAAAACTAATATTAGTTAAATGTTTTAAATATGCAGCCCGAGTAAAACTGTAACATTTGGCAGTCCAATCGACTAATGAAGAAATGAATAGCTACAGTATGTTCAGAATAGCATACTAGCGTGCTTCTCTAGTTACTTCTGCAATATAGTGTATATAAATATGGCAGAAATTGTATGCTATAGTATGCAGTTCTCAATGTTAAAACTCACAGCTGATACTACTCCCGTTTCATCCATCACACTGGAATTGAAAGGTCAAATTTAACACATGCATTGTGGAATACAATATACCATGCAGCATGTACTGTTGTATACTGCTCTCTTCAGGTATTCTGTTCATACAGGAAATTTGCATACAGTGCACAGTATGCATATTATACTACAGCAATAATACAAGTACAAGCAATTCAGAACATAACCTGTGTTAACTGGGTCAAAATAGCCAATAACACAGAAGGGTTACAGAAAGGCACTCTTTAGTAAAAACATTTGAAATGACAGATACATAATACCAGCAATATCTCAACTTCCTCCCAAAGAGCAGTGCTGAAATGGGTGAGAAAACACGATATGTTTTGAAATATCAGTGAAGTACTGTAGGTGGGCTCGAAACCAACCCACCCATCTCCAAGAAAACGTCCCAGTGTGTTTTATCACTCATGAGCGCCTTGTTAAGTCCCGGGGTAGTTGAGGTTCATTTCACACAGCTTTGTTCCCCGCGCTTCGACTCAAAGCCATAAAGTTTAATAGAGTTCCTCTAATCTCACACTGGGCGACCCACAGCACAGCGGCGCACTTATTAGATCCTCTGCCGGCAAAGAGCGGCCACAGATTCACACCAGACATGCGACGCGGCAAGAAGCGCAATCTTCTGCTCTTCAAATGACTGATTTCATCCTACGTTTCTTTAAGTGTGTCATTTGAGTAACTGGCGGTACTACAGTGAGCTGGCTCGAAGAGGAGGGTGTGAGGATGGGTTTTAAATGCTTTAGAAGAATAAGAATGAAATGAGAAAGAGCTGGGTGGGAAGAGGAAAAAGGAAAACAACCTAAAAAAAAATCAAATATAAGCCAATTTACTTTTCATTTATTCACCCACATGTTGTTCCTAAACTGTGTGACTTTCTTTCTTCGGTGGAAAGAACTGTTTTTGTCCATGCAATGAATGTTAATGGGGTCCAAAAGATCACTGGACCCCTTTACTTACATTGTAAGAAAAAACCAGTTGACATTTTTCAAAAAGGCAGTTTTTGGGTGGACTTTCACTGTAAAACACATTCTTGGTCTTATTGCGCATGTTATTCCAAAGAAATATATAGCGTATTTGTCTTCGTAATTTCCCACCCTACATTTTTATCTGGTTGAACATCCTGCTTCGCTTGGAAATACATCAGATTGCCGAAGTAAAATGGTTTGCAAATGCCGTTTCATGTTGAAATGGGTGGATATTAAACTAGTTCCTGTTTTTCCATTTGGCATATACCCTGATAAACAAGTGATGGAGAGGCTTTTCTCAGAAAATCACACCAAGCAGAGATTATGGGTGACAAGTTTGCATTAATACGCCGCTGTAGAGTTGGAGAAACGGCACTAAAAATACCAGTTCATTTTAATCTCTGCAAAAGCGGCAATGGATAAATTATTATTCCGTTAATAGAGCTTAGATGTAGCGCTTTCTGCCATGTTGCATTCATTAAGCTAAAAGCTAACCAAGCTCAACTGATCTGTGTCCGTAATTAGAGAGTCATGGTGGCGTCGTATGAACATTCAACAGATTGGCTTCATTAACCAACCACAGATTAATGAAAGTTGCTGCCTTTTCCAGAAAAACAACAAAAAAGATCAAAACAATTTGGCTTTCTGTCTGGAACGCCATCATGAATGAAATTATTGGCAAGAAAAGATGTGTTTTATGGGTCTCCCTCTCTCTGTCTGTCTCTCAGCAGGTGGAGGTGTCTCTAATGGAGGTAGTTGAGACTGGTCTAGCGTGACTGACGCATGAAGCTCCAGTGGAAGGTAATTAATTTCTGTAAACGACTGCCATGTCTGTCAGCTTTTATAAACGAGCGTTTATGTGTTATGGACGATTTAACCAACCCCATTGAGGGGAGCTGACAGAGACGAGTGGAACAGAGACAGGGAGAGAAAGAGGGAGAGAAATTAACGCAAACCGCTGACCATGTGAATAGACCTGCGCTTGCAGTTTGAAATGAGCTCCCATCTCATGATATGGCCACCGTTCAGCTGTCACACAAGCGTTATAAATCATGCTGTGAATCTCACATACCCCAACGCAACAAGCCGTGTGTGGAAAGTGACATTTGTGAATTTCTTTTGTGACTTTACACGGCAGACAAGTGGAATGTGAGCCCCAGTCTGCCATAACTCTACTCTCAAATGTTTGCACATTGCACAGACATGCAGGAGACATATCACATAAATGGTTAACTTCCCCCAAAGCACTATGGGACAGTCAAGAAATCATTTTGTGTATATGTAATGCATATATTGAATTTCAGGCTGAGGCAACATTTTTGTGATTCTGTTTAACCAGTAACTCTGTGGGTGACACCATTGGAAAGCTACTTTGAAACTGAAGCTTGTCAAACTGCAGGCGACTCCTACTTTACATTCAAGCTAGACTTTTGAGAACATAGTTAGCTACACTCTCGCTACTAAAAAGTGGTTAAATGTATTGAAGCTATTGAAGGAGTAATAGGGTTTTAAATATTAAATAAGCAATTTATTTAATTTTACAACAATTTTGGTTCTTAAATCTGATTGGCAGATTGCGCAGCACTCCAATAGTGTTGATATAACAGTCCAGTGACAGTGTTTGTGTATTACAGACAGACTAGTCTGTGCATTAGGGCTGGGACAATAAATCGATGCATTGTGAATCAAGGAATGATTCTGCATCGATTCTGAAATTTTTGAATGCATCGCAATTCTCCCTTGAATCGATTCTGAGCTTAGTGGCACTGAATGGTTTAGAAACAACCGTAGTCTGCTTGCTTTCAATTCCTTACAAACACCACTTAAAATAATCATTCATAAAGTTTGAAAAGGTTGAAGCAAATTACAAGGGTGTTGTGGGCTATTTACATTAATCTCACATCATAAAAGCTGAGGTGCAAGTACATTTAACCACTTATATGTCTCAGTACGTACTTCGTGAGCATTTGAGTGTGTGGCTAAAAACTAGCCTAGAGCGCCATCTACTGTTAAAAATTAAGCTCAGAATCGATTCCAGAGAAAATCGATTTATGTATCGATTTATTTTCCCAGCCCTACTGCGAAAAATTGGTGGGAATTTTACAGTGGCTCTTTCTGCAGGTTACACTGTTACACCAGTAGGTGGCGACAAATGACTGTATTTTTGAGTGAGTTCATTCATTCATTCATTTAGCCCATTTGCTCAAAAGCACAGATCTATTCATGCATGAAACACGTGGCTGTCTTAATGAGTGAGTTGTTTTTAAACAAATCAGTTGAGTCAATGACTCAATGACTCTCATGAAGACAGTGACTTGTTTCATGTCTGAATCAAGCAGAATTTTAAAAGAATCTGTTGAGTCGGTGATTCACTGATTCATTCTGGCATCAAAAAAAAACCTGTGAGTTAGTCATTGAACGATTCTTTAAAAAACGGATTAATTCTGGAATATCCATACTGCACATTATAGCATTTTGATGCTTGCATTCACTCGTAGCATTTAAAATAATTGAGCTGTGTTTTTTTTTATTATTATTATTTATTTAAAGAAAATAGTATCAATTTTAATATCAGATTTTAATAAAACACAGCATGAAAATAATATCTGTGCATCACCTATTATTTGCATTTAGCATTTTTCTCCTATATTGTCCATGAAAATAGACTTTGGGAACAATGACTTTGGGACCATGGGAACTGAGAATAGACTTTCAAACCGTTTTGGACCTGTTTTTGGGTCACAACTACTGAAAAATGTAGTTAATTTAGCAGTTACGCTACTTTGAGTTTGTTAACCCCTCAGCACTGGTGGCTAAGTAGTCACGTTTGGCACCAAAAGCTTGTGAAAGGATGTGTGCAGTATCTAAGAATGTGTGTTGAAAACGTATGCATGTGCCCTGGAATTAATGTTTCCTCCACTGAGCTCCACATCCACTAGGTCGTAATCATCTCCTCTAATGTCATTCCTCACGCCGGGCCCATGCAGAAATAATTACAAAATGGAGGTGCAATTTTCAGACTGCGATACTGTGAAAAGTGGCACACAAGGCCTCGGAAATGAAAACAAGATAGACTGTAGATTCCAACGAGGAACGTTGCCATTTTCCAGATCCCAAATTGTATTTCTCTAACAAATACGGTTTTTGGTTGTTAAAGCTTAACTTGAAAGCCATCCACCGGGTCTGTCGAACAGCAGGCGAGAGACACAGAGAGAATTTTCGAATGCCATCACCACCGAATAAGACATGTTACCCTCCCACTCACCATGTTATCATGAATCCTAGAGGTCCAAAGCCTTTTTCCCAGCCCTCTCACCCCTGCTGGAGAGGGAGCTTTGATGAAGGGCTCACACATCAGCTGGTTTTAAGCGCAAGTGTGTACTGCAGACTCCGGGTCCTGCCTCTGTAGTTGTGCAGACGCCCTGGGTAATCAGGCCCATGAAATGTGTTTTCACTGCTGATTACAGAGCAGCGGAGTGCAGATGGCCTGCACGCCACTGGAAAAGACCCCCAACTCCTGGTCAGTGAGACAAATACAGATAAAGACTGTGTATACAGTAACACCGCTTACTGCCAGAATGGAAAAGGCGAGTTATTTCAGAACATATAGAACTTGAGAGCTTAAACCACCCCGTTATTTCTCTGCATTAAGCAGACAAAGGGTTGTGAGAGGATGGAAGCAGGATAAAAAGACATCGTTCTTTCTAAAAATAAACCTCTGAATGAAAATGGCCCTTTGATGGGGAATGCTGGCTGAGTGCCATCATACAACTATACGCTGTTCAGTCTATCTTAAGGAGCTGGAGTAAAGGCTAATGGATTCAATCTTTTTTCTTTTTTTTCCCTTTTTTTTTTTTGACGCTAGCTTTTATCATCCAAATTCTTTATTTATTTTATTTGTTTAATTACACATTTATTTATATTGTCTGCTTATTTTATAGTCTTAAGATAAATTATATAATATAAAAATTGTAATTTGTTATGTATATATATATATATATATATATATATATATATATATATACATACATAAAAAGCAGTCATAAACTAAACACTATTTGTATATATTGTTGTTATTTAATAAATGATTATGTGTTAATATGACATAACAGTAATAAAACTGAAATAAATAAACATAAATAAACTTATGTTTTACTTAAAAAGCACTTGCTGTACATTGAATTTAGTGTAAACTACACATGCTTTGTTACATATATTAAATGTAATAAATGATTAGGGCTGTTTAAGAGTTAATAAGTGTTAATTTAATGCAACTGATTATGAAAATATGCAGCGAAAAATAACCTACCTTTGGAGTAATTCAAGCTTGAAGTACCTGCATGGTTCTTATGTTCATAAACCGCTGTACTGGGCCAAATAACCTAATAAAACAAACACAAACAATACATTGACTTTTTGTAATGTCCGTTCAATGTAATATATTATCTTCATTTTATGCTTTATTTAAACTTATATATATGATTTAATTAGCGTATCATATAACTGACTTATATTTTTTATAATATCATTAGGCAGCTCTAGTAAACATACAATTATTAGAATGTAACTGGCAATCTGTTATCAATTGGATATCCTAATGTTGTGTTTTCTTGCACAGTTGTTCTATCAGGTGTTATATTAGGAAGATGGCCGTTTAGAGGATTGTCTCCCTGGAAGCAGCTGCGAAAAGCTCTTTGCCGTGATGGTTTCTGTTTTTCCACTTGGTGAGTTTAATGACAGGAGAGACTCCAGAGTGCAGCAGATCAGGGAACGGGGGAACGAGCTGCTCCCGTAAAGGATGCCATGAACTTAAACATCCTTGTCCTGCAATAACATTAAATTGTCTGGTTTACATAATCCACAGCTCCTGCTTAAGCACTCTCTGTTCTCTGACTCAGCATGGCTGCGGAGATGTATAAAATAGCACCCATCCTGAAAACAATCTTATTGTCAATTTGCATGTAAATAATATTGCTGATCCTATAAAGGGCACGTCAACATTATTTTATAGATTCAAAGAACCGATTCAGCATGTACCCCGCCGTACATTTGTAAATTAGCAGCTTGCTTTTCAGAATATGTAATGGTGTTGCTTTTTTTGGGATCTTTCAGAATACATTTTCCAGTTAGAGAAGAAAGGTTTAAGATTATCATCAGCACCACCTACCCATGATGCTTTGTTTTGTGGGAATTTGACAGCTCCCCTAGGGACTTTCATGCCATATTAATGGTAAGAAATATGGTGACTTCCACTGTAATTACAAAAGCACTGCAGGCAGACATGGTGTGTCGTAATTCACCCACTTCCCTTCATGTTTGCACTGCAGGGCGGAGAATGGCACTATCTATTTCATCAATGTCTTAATCCTTATCTTTCTCATTAAACATGTGCCGCACATTGCGGCTAGGCCGGTCCACCGATGAAAATTGAACTGGGAATCAAACTCGTGTTCACCTGTAAGCAATTACTTTCCGTTAAAGGGACAATTTGATGATAAAGTTTTACACTATACATGCTATAAAAACAATCCTGTTAAATTTATAACTCTCTGGCAAGCTGTGGTTGCCAGAAAGTCACTGTAATAAAAATACATACACTGGGATTAATGTTTTTAAAAGAAGTCTCACCAAGGCTGCATGTATTTAATCGAAAATACAGTAAAACGGTAATATAGTGAAATAGTATTACTGGGATGTTTTTAAAAGAAGTCTCGTGCTCACCAAGGCTGCATTTGTTTGATGAAAAATTCAGTAAAACAGTAATATAGTGAAATAGTAATACAATTTAAAATAAGTTTAATCATATCATAATTTTAATATTATATGTGTGTGTGTGTGTGTGTGTGTGTGTGTGTGTGTGTGTGTGTGTGTGTGTGTGTGTGTGTGTGTGTGTGTGTGTGTGTGTGATGTATTCCCGCGATGGCAAAGCTGTATTTTTACCAGCCATTACTCTAGTGTCTTCAGTGTCAGAAATCATTTTAATATGCTGTTTTCAACACTGAAAATAATACGAAATGTTTCTTGAGCACATCTGCTTGTTAGATTGATCACAGGAACAAATTACATTTAAAAAATATTCAAATAGAAAACAGTTATTTTATACTGTGAAAATAATTCACAATATTGCTGTTTTGCTATTTTTTTATCAAATAAATGCAGCCTTGGTGAGCATGAGAGAATTCTTTGAAAAATATAAAAAAAATCTTAATTATTCCAGACTTTTGACTGCCAGTGTATATATATTTACAATATTAAAAAATTGTAGATTTTTACTTTTGTTTTTTAAATTCACTTTTTTACTTAACATTTTTTACGGTGCTTCAAATTGTTACTAAAACATTGAACATTTAAATATTTCACTTCAAAGCTAAATGTATTGCCTTGTTGAATGTTTTAACCATAAACAATATATTATCACGTTTTTCTTATTGCACATTCCAGGTAATATCAATCAAACTGCAGTTGGGTTGTTTTGATAAAGTAATAATAACTTAAATACAGGTAATTTGCTCAATTAAAGTTCATTGAAAGTATGTTTTACATATTAAAAGTTTGTTATATAGCAAACGTAGATAACTTCAACAGTCGTTTTTTGGTAAAAGCAGATAACTCCAAACGTTGTTGTGATCACACGCAAAACACGGAGCTTTTCCCTCACCATTGTAACGCGCTGCTTTTGCAAGGCTCTGTGAAAACGTTTCAGCTTTTATTTTCCTTTTACGCCCTGAAGAAGATATCACAGGTTCATCAAGTTCGTCGAAATTATCCATCCTCGATCACTTTTAGTCAGCTTTGACGAAACTCCTCTCAGCTAGCACATCTTTTCAAAGTGAAAGTAGCCATGTCACGTGACCTAAATACAGCGCGCTGATTCGCTAAAATGGACTTATCGGCTTCTGCAGTAAAACGTGAACTCGCGGTGGCTTGGCAAAACGAGTTTAGGGTTCAGATCGCGCTATATGTGGAGAATAATGCACGGCAATCAGCTCTTTTTTTTTTTTTTTTTTTTTTTTTAAAGTGGCGTTTATCGGTTTTTGCAAATAAACTCTTCATATGGTAAACCAACTTAACATTAGCTATTTAACAGGGTTTTACTGTAACGCATTTTTACCTTCTGTTTATTATTGACTCTCTTTACAGCGAGAGCTTTGGGAATTGGAGCGTCACTGGCTGAGTTCCTGTGGTGTCTGACAGTGCAAATCCACAGAATACGCTCTGGGTTTGAGGAAAAACCACAGTTCTCCGAAGTGATAGAACAAAGTTTCAGGTTGAGATGGATGGAAAGTACTTATTCAGCACAAGTTTCATTTTGCCTTACAATATGTAACATCCTCTTCCCACACACTCTCTCTATCCAATTGTTCCTCTCCAATCTATATATAGATCAGTATCCTAACTTTCCACACTGTTTGGGTAAAGGAATAGCTCAGATAAAAAAGGAAATTTTGTCATAATTTCCATCATTCAAATCTTGCTTGCATATATTCAGAATTGCTGCATTAACTGCAAAGTCAGTGATGTTTAATGTCTCATAACCGTGAGATTAAATACGTGGAAATGCAGTGATGGAGAGAACAACTTCTAGTTTCTTGTATGAAGTTGCAATATCAGAAGTCTTGCGTTGTATGAATTGTTTTATGTTAATTTTTTGTTCTTTTTGGCGCTTGACAGATCATCAATGATATCTCCTTTTGTTTTTCACAGAAGTGTTTGGAACGACATGAGGGTGAGTAAATGATGACAGAATTTTCATTTTTGGTTGAACTGTTCCTAACTTCTCCATTTCTGCTTTAGCTAAACAGCTGTCCTTCTGATGAAGACACTAGCAGCACTGAAGTACACAATCAGAGCTGCTTCCGGTCTCATTTCCATCTCAAAACACTGGTGTGACCAAACCTCTGGGGAGAAAACTCAGCGCTGATGTCTTTCATGTTCCAAGCCCGAGGATTCTCATTTTCCTCTGGATCTGTTTTGAGAATCAGGCAGAAATGTGTAAAGAAGGTTAGGCTTTTTTTTCTGCAGTTATTCACTGTTCTGTTTACATCTCTATTTTGTGCCCCAAATGTGTTCAACTCTCCCCAGCAGGTCTCATTTGCTTTGAAGTGACAGGGAAAAAAATGGCTCACAGCTCTTAGGTTTAAAATGTGGTGTATGTTGAAATAATTATTAATTACATTGGCATCAGGTGAACCATTGTCATATCATTTATTTTGCTTATGCATTTAATGACTCTTGTTTTGTTCCCTTGTAAAAAGGTAACTTTTGTGAGCTCTGTAAATGCCAAAACCAGCAGGCTGACATCAGCTCCAGAAGACTCATAAAATGTCAAACCTTGATTAAAACAGTGTTTCTGATAAAAAAAAAAAAAACACTATAGCCTCGCCACATAACTAAAATAACAATTTTAAGTACAAGTAACACCAGACTTTTGAAGTTGGTCCAATATTTTTTGTTTGAAGAATTTGCCCCTGTAAACCTACAAAAATTATTATATTAATTATATATTATTATCTTGTTGTATTTATATATACTTTATATATTTTTCTCTTATGGAATGACCATATTATCTAGATGTTGCAGCATTTTGTATCTAAGAGTAGTTAAGTTCAATAAACCCTGCTGAAATTCTTCAGAGGGATAGTTCACCCAAAAATGAATTTCAGAGTCGTTATTTTTGTTTTCTCTTTGCACAAAAAGTATTCTCGTAGCTTCGAACCACTGATGTCACATGTATTATTTTAACAATGTCCTTGCTATGATTCTGGATCTTGATCGTGGTAGTATCCTTGCTGTCTATGGAGGGTCAGAGAGCTCTCGAAATTCATCAAAAAGATCTTAATTTGTGTTCCAAAGATGAACGGAGGTCTTACAGGTTTGGAAAATCATGAGGGTGAGTAATTAATGACAGAATTGTAATTTTGGGTGAACTGTCCCTTTAAACCAGCGTACACTGGTTTGCTGGTTTTATTTGGTCTCCCAGCCTGATCAAGCTATAGCTATTGATTATGGCAGTATTACTCAAATAGTTCTGTTCTAAAAGCTAGTAAAAGCATAGGCAGCTCCCTTCTATCCTAACCATCACTGAACCCTTATAAGTGAGTGATACTCTACATATGCAGCTACTCCGTACATCATACAAATAGAGCACCGTATATCTCGCAATTGACCCTTTGTAAAGACACGCCCCCCTTCGTTACTGTTGTGTGTCCAACAAACCGTTCCACTCTCACACCACACAAAATGTTCTCAGTGAAAAATACATTGTGGAAAAAGGAGCACACTGACAACACGCCGATAGACAAGACAAAAGCAGGTTACTTTTGGTATGAAACAAAGTCTCAGCTTTCAAATGTTGTCATTTTTTTAAAGAAATTCAAACAATAAATACCGTTTTGTGGCTCTTTAATGAGTCGTGACAGATTGCTGTATCGCCTCAGTTCAAGTGGCATGTGAACCAATCTTCTCTTCCTCTTTTGTAGTTATATAACAAAATAAACATGAATAAACATCAGAAGTTATCTTGTTTCAACTGTGGAAAGGTACTGTATATACACTCCAATACACACCATTTTTTCAAGTTCAAGTCCACCAACAATAATCTACTGTACTCTCCTGTCTGGTTTGTTTGACAAACAAAACGGCAGATTCTGCATTATGATTGGTCAGATTGCCTGTCAATCAAACTCCCTGCGAAGGGTCAATTGATTGCAGTAGAGTTTTACACTGGTGTGAAGATAAGATAATAAGCACTATATGTACAAAGTGCACACATATATTCAGTGATACATTGATACATTCAATGATGTTTTAGACTTTGGCCAATACTAGGTATTTTAGGACAGTGGGGAGCATAATTAAGCATCATTTTCAACAGCCTTCAGCCTTCATTGCGGATGCCTTAAAATGCTGCCTACGTAGGCAGCTCACTAGATTTTAGAACAAAGCGAAAGACTTGCCATGCAGTAGGTAATGAGGCACACTTTATGCAGTGTACTTCCCAGTTGCTAAAAAAACAAAGTCAACAAAGCATATTTCTGAAGTGACTCAGAGTGTGCCTCATCTAATTTGTATGTTTATCCTTAGTCAGTCTTATAATCTTCAGCCCTCATCAGTGCAGTTCCAAGGTAGGATTCATCATGTCTTATTTTGTGAGCCATCCAACAATAGCTTTTCGTTAGCTTTAACTTTTTACCGCGAGGCTGAAAAATAACCCTGACACACACTTTAAAGCTCAACATCTAAACTTAGGACTAAAGGATAGATGTAAAAACCACAAAGAACAAAGACGTGTGTGGAAGTCTTTTTACTTCCTAGGGAAAAATTAGGTAAGAAGATTTTTAACAGCACAAGCGATATTAAACTCGGATAGCTCACAACCGTCCTGAAGGCATAAAAGCCAGTTTCGGAGAAATGCGAAAAGAGTGATGAACGGATGGAAAGATGTACTGACAGGGGAAGGATGAAGAGATAAAAGGAAGTAGAGAGAGATTTAGGTGCACGTCAGGAATGTCAAGCACAATGAATGTCATGGGAGCCGCTGCCGTCCCTCGGAGCATCTCTACAATTGCTCTATCATGGCGTAGGAACTGTAGTCGCCATTTACATGCTAGTTTAGCTCTGCCAATTCAATCATGCCATGATGAACATGAGAACGGAGCCCTGTCAGGATCCATTACATGAGGGACGGTTGAAAAACGGGCCGAGTCAAGCAGGGTCCTGGGTTTTGCATCGCAATTGTGGCTGATACGGCAAGTCTGCGGTTCCTCTGGTCTGGTTGCTCACACAGGAAGGAGTGGACCAGATGTATAAATCAGAATTCAAAGGAAGCAGGCTGGGGGAGGATGCTGGCAGCCAGACTGAAGAGGGCCCCAAAAAAGTCCTGCTGTCAAGCAGCTCATTCATCAAACGCAGAGAGGGTGGCCTCACCCGGAGGCCCAGCCGGCCTGTCCTCCTCTCCAATGTAGGGGAACACTTTGGCCTGGGCTCATTTTAGCTAGAGAAGGTGTTAATTAAACTACCCAGAACAGTCTGAATGTGAGAGAGGCGAGTATAGAAGCCGTGAATCTTGCTGGGCTTCTCTCGAAGCCCCCGCTGTGTGTTGGATGTGTGATCCTGGCACTGCGCAATCCTCTCAGCCTAAAGTTGTTTGATGGCCCACACCTGCCACCTCAGCCATGCTGATCTTGGGCAGTTTAATCTGTTTATCGTGGCATTAGAGACTTGTTAGTGACTCATAGATTTACTCACTAAGCGCTTCAACTTTTGTTCAAAGACCATTTATAGTGTGTTAAAGAGACAGTTCACCCAAAAATGAACATTCTGTCATCATTTATTCACTCTCATGTCATTCCAAACCTGTATGCCTGAATTTCTTCTGTGAAACGTGAATTCTTCTGTAATATTTCCAAATATAATGAGAACTGGGCCATAGTATTGTGCGAGTATTGTTTTTTTTTTTTACTGAAAATCTGGACATCCATTCTAGGTTTCCTTGATATGATAAAGAGAAATTAAACTAATCTAATTCTTTTGAGTCACAAACTATACTTGAATATACAATGTACACTCATATGGACTATTTTTTAAAACTGTGAAATCACACACCAATCAAACACTTTTATGCATGTTAAAACGCAGTTTTAAAGCATGCTGTGGAAAGGCCAGTGGTGCTTTAATGGAGCTTTTGTGTCCTTTTTGAAGGCTGAAAATTTCAATCCCCATTTACTGTAGTAATTGCATGGAAAATAATGAGCAGTACATTCTTATAACAAAAGGCATCTTTTTAGCTCCATAGAAGATATGAAACAACATGAGGGTGAGTATGTTACACAATTCTCATTTCTGGATGAAATGCATGCGAAAACTATTTTAGTTATTTTATGTTCAACTGAAAAGTGCCAATAAGATCATTGGCTTAAGAGTCACATTTAATTTCTCTTAAGATGAATGACATGTTTTTTCTTAAAGGAACACTCCACTTTTTTTTTGGAAATAGGCTCATTCTCCAACTCCCCCAGAGTTAATAATTTGAGTTTTACCGTTTTTGAATCCGTTCAGCCGATCTCCGGGTCTGGCGATAGCACTTTTAGCATAGCTTAGCATAGATCATTGAATCTGATTAGACCAGTAGCATCGCGTTCAAAAATGATCAAAGAGTTTCGATAGTTTTCCTATTTAAAACTTTACTCTTCTGTAGTTATATTGTGTACTAAGACCGGCAGAAAACGGAAAGTTGCGATTTTCTAGTCCGATTTTGCTAGGAACTATACTCTCATTCCGGCGTAATAATCAAGGAACTTTGCTGCCGTAACATGGCCGCAGCAGGCGCAGTGATATTACGCAGCGCCTGAAAGTAGCCCCCAGCTATGTAACTAGTTATAATATAGCTGGGGACTACTTTCAGGCGCTGCGTAATATCACTGCGCCTGCTGCCGCAGCAAACCTCCTTGATTATTACGCCGGACTGGGAGTATAGTTCCTAATCATATCAGCCTAGAAAATCGCAACTTTTCATTTTCCGCCAGTCTTAGTACACGATATAACTACAGAAGAGTCAAGTTTTAAATAGGAAAACTATCGAAACTCTTTGGTCATTTTTGAACGCGATGCTACTGGTCTAATCAGATTCAATGATCTATGCTAAGCTATGCTAAAAGTGCTATCGCCAGATCCACAGATCAGCTGAATGGATTCAAAAACGGTAAAACTCAACTTATTAACTCTGGGGGAGTTGGAGAATGAGCCTATTTCCAAAAAAAAAGTGGAGTGTTCCTTTAAGGGGGATGTAAAGAATGGGGGCATTCATGGGTAAAAGGTCTGAATGGATTTTTTCCCTCTCTTTTTGGAGCCCTGGTATCTGTTAGATGCAAAATAAATTATAAGACCAAAGAAACAGTAATACCATTTCAGCAACTAATTGCAGGCTATGGAGAAAATGATCCAAATCACCGTTACTCTACCTGTGAAGTGAGACAGGACAAAGCTGAAAGCTACATATTCGTTTCCTAGTCTAAACAATGCCTGTAAGTGGAGGTAATGTTCTATTTTATACTGTGTTAGAAATTGATATGAAAATATATGACATCAGCATCAAAGAGTCTGATGCAATCCTGAGTAACACAGACAGCCTGTGTCTTCTTGTCCACCATATTTGGTTCCAAATACACAGATCAAGCTCCCAGATGAGACTGCAGATTTGCCCCTGCCGCCTTTGTTGAAGTTTCACGATAAATTTGAAGCGACAGCTCCACTGCAGGGATAAATAATGTAACCGCATTTCGGGACATCATTAAGAGTAATGTTTCACTCTCAGTCCCCTAAAATCCCTTTCACACATTTAAATAATAAACGGTTTTGTGGATTAATCTGAAAGTTCAACCTGAAGTCAAACTTGAGCTGCTTCCACCGCGCTCAGATTAAAACTCAAGACCTGCCGCAGGATGAACGCGCGTCAAGCCCATTTTTCACTCGTTAAGCAGTTTCAGCTTCTCCTCTTCCTCCCCGCCGTGAACGCGAGAGATTTAAGCGTCGTGCAAAATAAAACACATGATGAATTAGAGGACCACTGTCCTTGTGTGACAGATTAAACTGCAGCGAGGAGCACATGTGTGAGAGCGTGTCCTCCAGCGTCTCCCGCGTCTCTCCTCCCGCTCTGCCCTGGCACGAAGCTGACAGATCACCTGTCTGCCGGTGCGCTGGAGGGGTCTCTTCCTGACCGACACAAGGTCGTTCAGTCACTCAGAGAGTTTGGACGGGCTGCCTGCCGCATTAGTCAGCACTTTCCCGCCACTCCCCATTCTCCCTGACTAATTTGCGCTTTATAAATGGAACGAGCTCCGAGCACATTGAGACATAAACATGATCATTACTTTGAAGTATGAGCAGTCAAACGGACAGACCCACATGCTCTATCCATTGTCGGTGAGTCTGCGGTGTTGTCCTCCAGTGTTGAGGAGTAGCGACTCGTGTTTAGTGATTCATTTTACCGAATCAGTTCGTTCGAGCGGTTCATACTAATGAAGCGGTTCAAAAATGATTCACTAGGTCATTGAGTCCCTGCAAAAGGCATTGAAATTTTCAGTTAAATGCTTGAGTGTCACTAAATTTTTGACTTATAAATTCGAGTGTTTTTGTAGTGTTATTGTATATGTAAAATCTGTTCAAGTTTAATGCTATCTAAAGATGGCCAAATCAATGGTAGCCCACTGATTCTTTTGATATCTTGTCAAGTAGGCCTAGTATTCGCAAATTAAAATATATTTTGGATCTCATCAAATAATCTCATTGTGATTATTTATTTAGCATGAAAATGAATGTGAACTCTAGAATGTACACTTCTAAAAATTTAAATTAATGCTGAAAAAATGTGTTATATATTATGTGTAAAAAAAACAATTATTTATGAACTGCATAAATAAGTGTATCATATAAGTTAATATTAACTAGTAATATAAATTATAATGTTAAGTAGATATGTAATATGTAGACAGTTTATTTACGAACAAAATAAGTTTATTATATACGTTTTTTTTTTTTTTTTTTTTTTTTGTATTAACTGATAATGTTTATAACTTCTTGAATACAATGTTAGTCACTTTGGATAAAACCACCTTCCAAGTGCATAAATGTAAATGTATTGTAGCTCATGATGGATGGATGGATGGATGGATGGATGGATGGATGGATGGATGGATGGATGGATGGATGGATGGATGGATGGATATCAGAGAATGCAAAAATGATCCATTTATTATTGATATCAAAATCAGTGATATTGCCCCTGATTACACATTGTGTCAGGAAAAAGAAAATAAAAATATAACCCTAATATATAAGGTATAACCCTCAGAGATGTTAATTAATAAATACTGCTCTTTCTGAAATAAATACAGTCATGGCCAAAAATATCGGCACCTTTGCAATTCTGTCAGAAAATGCAACCCTTCTCTCAGAAAATTGTTGCTACTTTTGTCTTGTCTGTCCACGGTATGGTTTCCCAGAAGGATTGTGGTTTTGTCACATACGTTTTGGCAAACTCCAGTCTTGCTTTTTTGTGTCTTTGTGTCAGCAGTGGTGTCCTCCTGGGTCTCCTACCATAGCGTCCCTTTTCATTCATATGGCGATGGATAGTGCGAGCTGACACTGTTGTACCCTGTGTCTGCAGATCAGCTTGAATTTGTTTGGAAGTTAATCGGGGTTCTTTATCCACCATTCGAACAATCCTTCGTTGTAAATTTTCATTAATTTTGCTCTTCCGTCCACGTCCAGGGAGGTAAGCTACAGTGCCATGGGCTGTAAACCTCTTGATGATATTGTGCACAGCAGAAACAGGAACATTAAGATCTCTGGAGATGGACTTGTAGCCTTGAGATTGTCCATGTTTTTCCACAATTTTTTTTTTCTCTCAAATCCACAGACAACTCTTTACACTTCTTTTCTCCATGCTCAGTGTGACACACAACACAAAAGTTGAGTCTTTAAACTTTTCTCCATTTTAACTGGTTGCAAGTGTGATTACTTAATTGCCCACACCTGTTATTTGCCACAGTTGTGTCTAAATACAAATTACAGGAGCATCACATGCTTGAAAAGCAATTATTTCTTACAATTTTGACAAGGTGCCAATAATTTTGTCCAGCCCATTTTTGAGTTCTGTGTGAAATTTTATCAAGTTTGACTTTTCTTCTCTGTTTTTTGTTGTTGTTGTGTTGCTGCAGTTCAAACAAAACAATAAGCATGTGAATACCAAAACATTTGCAATTGGAACAATTTTATGAGAGAAGGGTTGCATTTTCTGACAGAATTTCAAGGGTGCCGATATTTTTGGCCATGACTGTATTTATGTGTATAGTACAATATCATACAAACTTTATAAATCTGACTGAATATATACACACATGCATACATACATATACACATATATAATGTCATAATTGTTTATTAAAATTACATTGTTGGAGTAAATAGCTTCAGTATTTTTAGCTGCATTTTTATACGTGTTTGACTGTATACTATAGTTGAACTACTCTAACTTATGAGTGGCTTGTAGCTTTGCAGGCTTCAGTTTTAAAATAACTCCCTTAACACTGTGTCATGCTTCATAGTAACAAATACTGTTCCATGACCTGCAGGGTTTTTAGCAGACACAGTTCCCCTGCCAGAAGAGTCAACAGGGCTTCCGCAGGGTAAGGCAACTCCTCTTCCCCTGCTTCCTGTTGGGCTGGCCAATTTCCGCTAACTGGGCCTAGATTATTCTCTGTTAATATTGGCAGAGCCTCAAACAAATCAAGTATTCTCTCACTACTGGATGTCGGTAAAGCCACTGGGTGAAGTTATTTACAGAGCCATCCACAGCAGCTTCTGTATCAAGCCAGACAGGAAGTTTTATCTGCAAAGGGAAGGGAGATGCACTTTTACGCCTCAGAGGGCAGCACGTTTCCACAAAATGTTTTGGGAGTTGGTCGTAAATGTCAGACATTATTATAGAGAGCCACAATTAACTCGGACCAAACAAAAAGGTCTGAGCTAATCATGATTCATATGCTGATCATATTCCAGTTGTTGATATTATATTTTAAAGAACAAGGCTGTCACTTGTCCTTTTGGGCCAGTGCTGCATTTCTACTGAAAATCTCATATCTTGTACATCAATGTTTGGTTTTCTGTGATGAATTATACATTGTTGTAAATTCTGCTGATTTGTTACCAAGATAATGTTATCTAGCTGGCTAATACACAGCTTTCAGTGTCACATGAACCTTCAGAATCCTTTCTATTCAACCCAGTCTCATGCTGAAACTTTTCTTATTATTGTTGGAAACAACTTTGCTGCATTTTATATATATATATATATATATATATATATTTTTTTTTTTTTAATTATTATTATTTTTTTTTTTTAGAATTCTGATACATTTTATTGTTTAATTATTTATTATTTTGATAGTTTAAAAAGAACAGTATTTATTTTAAATTTAAATTTTCTCTAACATGAATTTCTTTACTGTCACTTTTGATCAACTGAATGCAGCCTTGCTGAATAAAAGTACCAATTTCTTAAAAAAAATGATTAACCTCAAATGGTTCAACTGTAGTATAAATATAAAAAATTATATAAAAATGTAGGGTCACTGAAAATGTGGACCCACTGGAACAGAATAACATTCTACAATGTTTTGACATTGAAAAAAATGCAGGCAGGTCTTTTTTCAAATATAGGTAACAAGCAAGCTGTTTCTTGTGGTTTATTTGTCACCTGATTGTTGACTTGTTGAAAGTCAAGGGTGGGTGTAGTATATCTAGGAATCTATTTACTCCTGTATACCTAAAGAATGTAATTCATCAAAGGCTGAGAAGTTATTTTTGTATACAATTCAATGCTGTGAATGTACAGAAATTTAGACAGCCTATGTGTTAGCTGTTTCTTTGCAACACGAATGGAATGAAAAGCATTCCTTGTAGTAAGTGAAGAGTCGCATGAAAAGTGCATAGAGCACATATTGATTTATTGATGCTGAGGAAAATTGCTGTCATGTACATGCACCCACAGGGGACTAATGGAGGGTGGTTACAGATCTGGCATGCTGGCTGAAAGATGAAGGATGTGATGTCAGGGCTGTATGTGATCCAGGAACTGTGGCATTACAAAGGTCACAATCTTGCCCTGCCCTGTGGTAAGTAAAATGCCTCCAGGGGGATTGGCCTGGTTAAAATGACAATTGTGGAATTGTGGGAAGATTTCATTTATCCTTTCATCTTCTTGACTTGTTTCTCTCTCCCTGCCTCTCTTTCTCTGTCTTGGTCGGTATTGCGGTGGCTCTAAATTCCTCAGGGTGAATCATCTTTTACCCCGTGTCTTTCTGAATATTGTCTTCCCGAAATTTCCTGGCTGCTCAGAGCCTTTTTGGCTTTCCATGAAAGAGTGAATGTGTGATGCCTTACTCACTTCCTGAAGAGTCACGCAGCATGAAATGACCCAACTACTCCAGTGATAATTTCCCATGAACCGCTGCACACACTGAAAAATATTTGGTGGAGAAATAACTTTTACTCAGAAGTTGCTAGTAAATTTAACAAATAATTACAAATGGTCAATAACACATTCAATTAAACATGAAATTCTAGAAAGACTGAAATAGTATTTTCTTGAGTACAGGACTATTATAGTCAACCAAAACTAAAACCACAAGAAATAGTGTTTCATTTTTGTAACTGAAATTTAAAAATAAATAAATGATTTAATGTATTATTTCACTTCATTTCATTCCATTCATAATTTCAGTTTTACTTTATAATGCCCAAACTAAATTAACTGAAATGAAAATTAAAAAAAACATATATATAAAAAAAATTATGGCTTGGTTCCCTCTTTAGGATTTTATACCTGTGTTATTGTTTGGCAGGCAAAAATCGTTCATTTACTTAAAAAAGTAATACAGCAATTTAATTTATGCTCGTAGCAAAAATATATGGGCTGAGTTACCTGCAGAAGTTTAAAAGAAGTGTTATAGTACTAATAATGTGATGCTTACCTAACAAACCTAGTTTGAGCATTCAGGCTATTACTGATAAATTGCTTCAGAAACTTAAACTGCAATGTGTCTTGTTATTGTTACATGCTGTCTAGGACATTTAACAAAGTGCATCAGGGCACAATGAAGGACTCTATACCGGTGCATCTATCTGTGCCAGTTTCTCTATAGCGACACTATCCTTGAGGATGAATTTTCCTGGCAAAGTCTTTATTCTCCTCACATTGTGGTGCCCTTCACAGTTTATGTCCTTCTGCTCTTTTTTTTTACTAAGCTTTGATCTATCTAAAAGCAACGCACCAAGTTCTTCAAAGCCTGACCAAACTGATACAAATAGTAAGTAAATCCATATAATTCTTTGTCCTCGCTCTAATACATTGCTCAATCTGAAAAGCACTAGATTGTGTCATTCAAAAGTTTCAGTGCCCCTTTTAAGACTCTAATATTCTCTTCATACTTTTCTGTCATGTCATTGTTAGGACACAGTCCCATAGTGAGAGTGACGACCAAAAACACACTAGTGAATCATAAGCGCTGTAGGACAACAGTGGCTCCAACCTGCTCTTTGCGTCAAATGTGATTCAACACATATTACACGTTCTAGTCTTTTTTATTTCATAGAGCAGTTGCCCAGAACATTCCAGACTTTCCCGAAAGTCCCATTCACTTTTTGGAATGGACAAGGACTATAAACTTCAGACGTGCCTATAAACCATAAACTACAGATGTGAATTGATTAGAAAAAATCACATTATTGTGGCTGTGTGTGTGTGTGTATGTATATATATATATATATATATATATATATATATATATATATATATATATATATATATATATATATATATAAACAGGGGCTTGGGAATGAATAATTTATTTGCAATTGGATGCATTGGGTTTATTAAATTATTTTTATCGTTATTTATAAGTAATTAATAAGTAGCATTGGATTTACAGCCTTACTATAAATACAAAGAACTTCTCAAGAATTTCACCAGAAAACCTCTCTGACAAGTAGATATTTAAGAGAATGTTCTGGAACAAAATGATCTGGCAAATATGAGCAGCGCTGCAGTTGATTCCTTCCAAATTCCTTCTCTGTGACTTTTACACAGACTTTTAAAACTAATCTGATCCACTTAAAAGCATTGCCAGCATTTGTCTAAATATCACATTCACTCCCATCATGTTGACAGAGGGTGGAGACTTTACTTTTTAACCACAGCTGAAAGGCCATGTCTTAGAGATACTATAATCTCACTATCAGCAGAAAAAAAACTGCAGGGAAGCTGGTATATTTTGAGTTTACTCTGCCAAACAAGTGCTATCTTTGCTACAAGGATCTCCAGCCCACTCGGATGAGAGTCAGGTATTTGAGTTATGCAGGGCAAGGGGAAAATAACACTCCTGCAGACTTGGTGTAATGAACCAATATGAAAAACGTCAAAGTAAAGCCACAGGTCAGAGGAAAGTGGAGACCATTAAATGGGAGGCTGAGAGACCGGCAGAGGAGGAGGGCACAGTCTAAAAGGTCACAGTCACCCTGTATTGCAGCTCTTGTCAGTCTCTCTTAAAGACCTGTGCGCCACCCACCAGAAGACTCTAATAGGATTCGCGCTAAGAGCACAAAATGACAGAGACGCCTTAAAGCAATAGTTTACCCAATAATGAATATTCTATCATAATTTACTCAACCTCGTGTTGTTCCAAACCTGCATACAAGGAGAGATTTTTAATAATTTGTTGAGCACTCTTCTCACAGCCAATGTCATAAATGGAGCTTTTAAAGCTTTTTCATCCTTTTTAAAAGGGATGTAAATGCAATAGTTTACCAAAAAATGAACATTTGAAGATTTCCTTACGTGTTTGTTTCTTCATCTGAACAGATTTGGAAAAAAATTACCATTACATCACTTACTAATGGATCCTCTGCAGTAAATGGGTGCCGGCAGAATCAGAGTCCAAACAGCTGATAAAAACATCATAATAATTCACAAGTAATTTATACAGCTGTTGTCCTCTCACATCAAAATCCACAAACATATTTGTTTAGAACTGTTTTAGATGGTCGTGCGTCATGTGGATTACTTGTGGATTGTGATGCTTTTCAGCTGTTTGAACCATCATTCTGACGGCACCCACTCACTGCAAAGGATCCATTGGTGAGCAAGTGATGTAATGCTAAATTTCTCAAAATCTGTTCTGATGAAGAAACAAACTCATCTACATCTTGCATGGCCTGAGGGTGAGTACATTTAGCAAATTGACAAATAGATATTCTAAATGATTAAACTCAAATGAATGATTTATTCACGAATCAGACACTCCATCTATCATGATCTTGCAAAGAAAAGCTCAATATATAGGCTAATGTGAAAATCACAAATATTAGTGTGGTCCTCACACAAATAAGCTATCAGCTTATTTATGATGCTTTTGTGACAGGATATTCCTAGAAAATTGCCTTTTTGTTCAGTGGAATTTAAAAAAAAGAAAACGAAAAATCATACGGATTTGTTAAAACATGACGAAATAATTTATTTTTGGGTGAACTACTCCTTTAAAGTTTTAAACAAGGGAAGACGGGGAGGGGAGGTTAAAAGGAAAGAGATGGAGAGAAAAAAAGGGAGGGAGGGGGGAATCAATAACGAACAGCTCTGCAACACGAAAATAATCAGAATGGCAGGGCGATGTATTACTCAGGATTAATATAGGCATTGGTGAGGTCGATTTAATTTACTGGGAAAAGAAAGAAAATAAATAAAACATGGAAAACAAATAGAGTCCTCATTCAAATTCATTAGAGGTTTTTGCGAGGTGTCGAACGGAATTTTCCCGTTTAAGTATAAGTCCATGACAAGTTCATGTGCTCATTCTGGACACTAACTTTGAGTGACAGCCCAAATTGGGTCCATAATTGGGTCCAAATTGGATCCATAACTGTATTTATTTTAATATTCATTTGTTAAACAGTATGGTTATTTTTTTTAAAAAAAAGTGTTTTTTCTTTCACTGCATTATTTATGTGAATGGCAAAAGGGTGATTTGTGAGCGTGCAGTGTTACAACCAAAAAGGTTAGCTTATGTTTTGATATTACAACCTTTAGTTCCTGTACTTATATTTGATTGTTAGTGAGGCGTTCCGAGTGCTGATATCTCTCGCTCCTCTTGTCTGATTTGTTTCCCAGTGAATGTTTCTGCATGTTGCATTATGGCAGCAAGTGACTTTCTTTTTAAAGGATTCGATGCATCATCAACCGATTCATTTAAACACACTGATTCATTCAGGAACGTAACATGAGTCAATCATTGAATCATTTATTACTAAACTGATTTGTGCAAAAACACATTCAGGAAAGCGACTGCAGCACTATGGATAATTCATCTATAGCTGTGTTTGGAACTTTTGAGGCATTTAGGCAATAATTAACGTTATAAATATGACAAAGTGTTGTTATATTTTGCTTTTTAAAAATGTACTGTATACTTTGTGTTATGTTATCCTGGTATTAAATTACAAAAACTAGTAAACACTACTGCAGGGATGTTTCTAATACAGCTGCTATATATATATATATATATATATATATATATATATATATATATATATATATATATATATATATATATATATATATATATATATATATATTTTTTTTTTTTTTTTTTTTTTTTCCATTTGTAGAACAATAACACACAAAGTTAAACAGCAAACCAGGCTCGAAAGAAATTTGCCTGTGGCAACATTTCCGCAAAATGATATTATGGTGCTTCTTGCACATTTCGCAACACTTTTTAATTTGAAATGTCCAGTGAGTAGCACTAAAAACATATTCAGATTAATTTGACAATGTTTTGTTGTGCTGGTTTTGTACATATCACAGCAGTCTCTGCTCTTTTATAGTGACTCGTGTTTCACTGGACTTAAGTGTTTGCCATCAAAAGCACAGCTTTACCAGGTGAACTACCAAGCAAGTTTACTAAGAAAAGCCAGATATATGGAGCTGATTACGTGAAGTAAATATCAAAATGTATTAGTATACATTAAAAAAAAAGTTGTCAGTGTTTTACTCACACTAGTGTTCATATCAACTGCACAGTATGTTTTTGCAAAAATGTAGGTAGAGGCAATAGATGTAGGTTTCTCAATATTGACTTTTTGTTCAATGAGCTGTTGTATAAAAGCAATATCAACACTAATCACATACTTTCAGGGGCTCCTGCACCAGCCGAACAACTGCCATGAAGATGAATGGGAACACTAACAGGTAGCTCTCTCCAGGTATTAGTCTTACATGAAACTGACTCAACATAAAAGAACTTTGGTAATAATGTTTTGTTTTGAAAACGTTCACATTTCAGTTATTCTGAACATTTACAAGTGAAAATAAAACCCAGAAAGACCACACACATGTGACACTGGCCTTTTTTTCTACAGATGGCTGGGATTAATAGCCAGGCACAGTGGCCCAGTACCTGAACATTTGGAGCTGAAACTCACACCCTGCCACCCCCTGACCGCATTACTCACCCACAGCCAAGAAAATAAATCAGAATAATGATAATAGTCAAATTTCAAATCAGCCAGAGGAAACGCTCCATGAAAGCACCAGCGATGACGTGTGCATTTGGCTGTGTTGTCAGCAGTGGGCGATTTTCACAACAGTGTTTAAATAGGTGCGGTCCCACTCCTCCTCACAGAGCTCAGTGCCTGGATTACTTCATAATCCACACCATATTATGGGGCTGGCACTAATTGAAAGATAAATGAGTTTATTTGGGTTAAATCCATCACCGTGACACGAACCCAGAGGAGAGTAAGGGGGAGGAGAGATGAGAGCGCAAAGGAAAGCTGAAGACATTTGACTCGCGCCGTTGTATTAGCCAGCTGGATCAGAAGTAACGTCAGAGGCGAATTTATACGCAGGATAGCAGGTGATTAAGGATGTGAGAACAGGAAGCCATTATATCCAAGGCTTATTTTCTTGCAAAAACTTTGAAGATCATTTTTGCCTGAACATCATGGCCAACATGTTGCTTATTTTTTTGCAGGGTGTGCAACAGCCAAAGAGGGTTAGTGGTGTCTGAGCGCAGACGTAATGGCTGGACGTGCCACAGTCAGACACGGTTCACATTTTCCACTTTGTATGCTGTCTCTTATTAACAAGTGAAATGTGTAGAGCTGGCCTTACCACCAGCATGTGTGTAAGTCTGTGACCAATCAAAACTCCTTCATGGAAATATGGGAATGTAAAAAGGAACCAAACTCTGGGTTTAAGAGCCACAGGCCGACAGGCAGATAAAGCAACACTGAAATCAGTCCCTAAATATAACTGCTGAACTTGTGAACTATACAGAGTCAAGTACAAAGCTTGAACTTTTGCGGTGAAACGAGAACAGAAGTGGCGTGGCTTTCTCACGCTTTTAAACACACAGATGGAGTTTTTCAAAGTAGGCCACGTGACTCGTCCTACATCATAAATTCGCATGCACAGCATCTGGCTCTACTCCTGCCAAATGCTGAAACCACAGGTGCATTTTTCAGAGAAGAGTGAAATATTTCCACATCTAATAGTCCACATTTTTGGACACAAGCATAGACCTGATTTCAATACACATGCAACAATAAAATCAAAATACAACCCATGAAGTTGAATACATTATGTACAAAATATTTTCATAATTTAGATGCATTTAAAGTTATTTACACACTTTTTTGGTGATTTTATTAACATTCCATTGTTGTGTCATTCCATCTCCCCAGTGGATTACAAGGTCTTCAGGAAGTAGAAGGACTGTATCATTTCCGAAAAAGGCTGCCTCTATGTTGGCTAGGACATCTTTGCTGATTTAAAAGCCAAGAACTTTTATTAAAACTTTTTATAATTATTGTTTCAAAATGGATATTTACCTACCATACTACCATATATACAGTGTGTGTGTGTGAATGTGTGTGTGTGTGTGTGTGTGTGTGTGTATATATATATATATATACAGTGGGGAAAAAATAATTTGATCCCCTGTTGATTTTGACAAAGAAATGATCAGTCTATAATTTTAATGGTAGGTTTATTTGAACAGTGAGAGAATAACAACAACAACAAAAAAGTCCAGAAAATGCATTTCAAAAAAGTTATAAATTGATTTGCATTTTAATGAGTCAAATAAGTATTTGACCCCTTCACAAAACATGACTTAGTACATGGTGGCAAAACCCTTGTTGGCAATCACAGAAGTCAGACGTTTCTTGTAGTTGGCCACCAGGTTTGCACACATCTTAGAAGGGATTTTGTCCCACTCCTTTTTGCAGATCCTCTCCAAGTCATTAAGGTTTGGAGGCTGATGTTTGGCAACTCGAACCTTCAGCTCCCTCCACAGATTTTCTATGGGATTAAGGTTTGGAGACTAGCTAGGCCACTCCAGGACCTTAATATGCTTCTTCTTGAACCACTCCTTTGTTGCCTTGGCCATGTGTTTTGGGAAAACACCGCCAAAGCATAATGTTTCCACCTCCATGTTTGACGGTGGGGATCATGTTCTTGGGGTCACAGGCAGCATTCCTCCTCCTCCAAACACAGCGAGTTGAGCTGATGCCAAAGAGCTCAAATTTAGTCTCATCTGACCACAAGACTTTCACCCAGTTCTCCTCTGAATCATTCAGATGTTCATTGGCAAACTTCAGACGGGCTATACATGTGCTTTCTTGAGCAGGGGGACCTCGAGGGCGCTGCAGGATTCCAGTCCTTCACAGCATAGTGTGTTACCAATTGTTTTTGGTGACTATGGTCCCAGCTGCCTTGAGATCATTGACAAGATCCTCCCGTGTAGTTCTGGGCTGATTCCTCACCATTCTCATGATCATTGAAACTCCACGAGGTGAGATCTTGCATGGAGCCCCAGACCGAGGGAGACTGACAGTTATTTTGTGTTTCTTCCATTTGCGAATAATAGCACCAACTGTTGTCACCTTCTCACCAAGCTGTTTGGCGATGGTCTTGTAGCCCATTCCAGCCTTGTGAAGGTCTACAATCTTGTCCCTGACATCCTTGGACAGCTCTTTGATCTTGGCCATGGTGGAGAGTTTGGAACCTGATTGATTGATTGCTTCTGTGGACAGATGTCTTTTATTCAGGTAAAAAACTGAGATTACAATAATATATTTATATTGTTCAGAAATCACGTGTTTTTAAAATTGCGCATTCCAAGTAATATAAATCAAACTGCAGTTGTTTTGATTAAGTAATAATAACTTAAACAAATAAAGGTAATTTACAAAATTGAAGTTCATTGAAAGTATGTTTTTTTTTTTTTTAACATATTAAAAGTTTGTTTTATAGCAAAAGCAGATAACTCCAACAGTCTTCTTTTTTTTTTTTGGCAAAAGCAGAAAACTCGACATTTCATGTTTTAGAGTTTAAAAAAAAACATTTGTTTAATCTTTGTAATCTATTCAGATGACAATGTGGATGCCTGACAAACGTTGCTGTTGTGATCATAGACTGTATGGATGTGATCACACGCAATACACGGAGCTTTTCCCTCACCATTGTAACGCACTGCTTTTGCAAGGCTCTGTGAAAACATTTCAGCTTTTATTTTCCTTTTACGCCCTGAAGAAGATATCACAGGTTCATCAAGTTTGTCGAAATTATCCATCCTCGATCACTTTTAGTCAGTTTTGATGAAACTCCTCTCAGCTAGCACATCTTTTCAAAGTGAAAGTAGCCATGTCACCTGACCTGAATACAGCGCGCTGATTCGCTAAAATGGACTTATCGGCTTCTGCGGTAAAACGTGAACTCGCGGTGGCTTGAAAGTGGACAATACAGGCTTTTTTGGCAAAACGAGTTTAGGGTTATCGGCTTCTGTTCACAAACAACAAGGGCACTTGTCGGCTTTGTCAAGTAAATGCTTTTCTTTTGATTTTGTATTCATTAAAAAAAAAAAAAAAAAAAAAACATTATTTCCAGACTTTTCCAGTCTTGCTTTACATAAGAGACTTATTTAAAAAAAAAAAAAAAAAAAAAAAACCTAAGCCAAACTTTTATATATGGTTTCAACAATTGACGCAATATCACATATATACTGATTCATGATATAAGATTCAAATATGTTAATGCACACTCTTTACAGTTCTTCTTATACATTATATAATATATTCTTAACATGTTTTTTTTTCTTACTTACATATGCATATTAAAATATTGGTATAATGCCTACTGTAACATAAAAAATATTTGTGATGCATAGCATATTGCTGTCAAAATATTGTTTCAACAGAAAACATGCTACTTTTGAATGTCCGTCAGTGGAGAAACCTTTTATAGCCTAAAGGTGTAGTAATGGCATTTACCAAACGGGGACATGCTAATCAGCAAAACCCTGATTCCTTGGCTGTTGGCCTGTTTTCAAATCGTATGCACCATTTTAGATGTGTAATGTTGTGTTTAGATAGGACTCAATAACCACACCGTGTAGCTTCGTTTATGCGTTTTACTGAATTACCGCAAACCTTACATTTTACGACCTTTACCGTCAATCACTGCCGTAAGCCTTAAAGGCACCATAACCTGTCACTCGCAGTGCATAACATAACAGAGTCCAACAGGACACAATCCTGAACGTTTTCAGACATAACATGTAAGCCTTCTGAAACATCCCGTGTGTTAAGGCAACCCCATCAACCTGCCCACGGCCTCTTAGCAAAAGGAGATAAAAAAAAAGTGATTTGATTCTTCTCCTCCCCCAGCAACTTCTCTATGTTAATTGCAATCAAGGTTTCAAAGTACGGCCCGGCTCGCACTATTGTATTTATGTGCGCAGAACCCAAGAGACTTGTGAAAGAATGAACTTCACAATTATATCCGATGTCTAAGTGATTTTGAAAAGGCTGCCGGTCTGCAATTTTTCTCAATTAGATGGCTAAGACACCTCTCTCTTCTAGACCAGAGACCTTCCATGAGCTGACAATCAACAGGGAACATTTTCATTCTTTTTGTCTTGTTTTCCACTTCTGACATCTTTCAGTTTAACACAGCTTTGGCATACGAAACAATAGCACTGTCAAAGACATAAAGAGAGTTTATTTATTGTTTAGTGTGTTTTGAAAGAACGCTTGAGGCTTTTTCATCAGAGCTTTCGCCCACTTTTAGACTGACAATAAACACAAACAACAGTATGTTATCTTCTTCATGAAGTCCTTGAGATGGAGTGCTTAAACACTGAAGTCCCTTATCGGAGTAGAAGAAGGGCGAAGCATCCATTTTATCCACTGGTTCTCCAGATGCTCACAAAGAGACAAACTGTACTTTGAATGCATTTATATTTGCAGACACATTTGGACCAAAGTGATTTCCAATAAAGTGGATATATTGTGTAACAAGCAATTATCAAAGTAGGTGGCCAAGAAAATCCTGAGAACTGGCCTTTTAAAACAGTTTAAAAATGACTGGTACACGGCAACTGAGCCCAGTGCAATTAGATTTGAATAAAGAAAGTGACCACTTAACCATGACATTTTTGTTTTTCTATAAGAAAACATCCAACATACCATTGAGTTTCTCTCAGCTTTGTAGAGAAATTGACAAATATATAAAACATGAATGTACTGCATTTGTTATATTTATAATATACGAGCATGGTCTCATGAAAATGTGTAGAAATAGTACGCCAAATAAAAACAAAAACTTGGGGTATTGATACGCAAAAATGGACTTTGGCATACATATGATACGAATGAGTTTGGCGTACATATGATACGAAATTTGTTGGTATGCATATGATACGCATCTACCCCACAACCCTAATCCTACCCATCGCGTAGCAAATACACACCAAAGTCCATTTTTGCATATCAATACCACAAGTTTTCATTTTTATTTGGCATACTATTTCTATGCACTTTCATGAGATCGGGTTGACAATCACTGTATACTCAACAGCTAGCCTCTATAGAGCAGTGGTTCTCAAATCCAGTTCTTGCATACCACCGCTCTACACATTTTGTATGTATCGTTTATCTCTTCAGACATTTGTTCTATTTCACTGTAAGTGCCCTGCTAAGTGGACTTCACAGGATATTCCACCATAATTGCAGTTCAAAGGGAGTGTATATGTTCCATTCAAAGGGCATTAAAGTGTGCGAGACGTGAATTTATATTGTATATTTACAGAGGTATTTTATGTCACACTTCACATTTAGTAAGTTTTGTCTATATGTGAAGATGCTGCAGGCCGTGGCGTAGTGCAAATCCGTGAATGTTCCAAAGTGAAGTAAACTTCAACAGATTTCCTGTGCTTAGGGAGTAGGGAGCAAAGAACACTGTGTAGGGACCATGGCGATTAGAACACAGGTCTCTTCTAAATCAGCTGTGTTAAATAAGAGAGACGTACAATATATGCAGAGTGGTGTTACGCGAGGACTGGAATTAAGAAACACTGCTCCAGAGAATACATCTTCTGCATCCCAATTTACCTACTTATTTTATGCTAAAATACGATGTACTCTTTTTGTGAAGAAAATACTTCTGAGTGTGTAGCAGTTAGTGTAGTTACGTGCATTCTGTCGCTGTAAACCAGCCTGTCAATCACAGTTAGCATCCTCATAATTAAATTTACACTACTTCCTTTACAATTCTTCCTACCGTTTTGGAGAAAAAAAGTAGCAAGTGGATCTGCCAGTCATTGGTCTTTCATGCAAAGAACAGTTTTTTTTGTTTGTTTTAGTTTTTTGCATAATGATGCATTTAACAGTTAATGGCCAAATGTATTTTGTTTCACTGTTGTGCTGTTCACATTTTTCTATAAGTTCACAATGTTGTTGCAGATCAAATATAACACAAATAACATTAAATACTGTATGTATATATATATATATATATATATATATATATATATATATATATATATATATATACTGTGCCCTCCACTAATATTGGCACCCTTGATAAATATGAGCAAAGGCGGCTGTGAAAATAAATATGCATGGTTTATCCTTTTGATCTGACCTATCATTGAAGTAAAACAATTGAAAGTGGGGAGAAAATCTCATGTTGAAATAAATGTTTTTCTCCAATGAATGTTGGCCACAATTATTGGCACCCCTAGAAATTCTTATGAGTAAAATATCTCATTTATTACAAAATATTACATTTTTTATCACACCAGGGTGACCAGGAGCATGAAATTGTCCAGCCATGACTTCCTGTTCCACAGGATTATAAATATGAGGAACACAAGGCCAAATTCCCTTAATCATCCATCACAAGGAGTAAAACCTAAGAATATTTCTGATGTGCAGAACAAGATTGTTGAGCATCACAAAATAGAAAGTGGCTGTAAGAAAAGAGTTAAAGCATTGAAAATCCCCATTTCCACCATCAGGGTAATAATTAAGAGGTTCCAATCAACAAAAGATGTTAAAAATCTGCCTGGAAGAGGACGTGTCTATATCGTCCTAATGTACGGTGAGGAGGAGAGTTTGAGTGGCCAAAGACTCTCCAAGGATCACAGCTGGAGAATTGTAGAGATTAGTTGAGTCTTGGGGTCAGAAACCTAAAAACAATTTATATCAAACATCCCCTACATCAGCACATGTTGTTTGGGAGGGTTTCAAGGAAAATTCTCCTCACTCATCCAAAAACAAACTTCAGCAAATTCAGTTGTCAGACACGACTGGAACTTCAAATGGCACTGACTTCTATGATCAGATGAAACTGAAAAAAGAGCTTTTTGACAGCAAACCCACCAGATGAGTTTAGTACAAACAGGGATAAAAAAAGTACCCTATGTCCACAGTTAAATATACTGCTGGATCTTTAATGTTTCTGCCAGAGGTCCTGAACATCTTGTTCAGACAGATCATGGATTCTATCAAAAAAAAAAAAACAGATAAAAAAATCAAAACCTGACTGCCTCTGTTAGAAATCTTATAATGGGCCGTGTTTGGATCTTCCACCAGGACAACAATCCAAAACAAACATCAAAATAAACACAAAAATGGGTCACTGAGCACAAAATGGGTCACAAAAAGCACAAAACCGTCTTTCGGATGAGACGTTTAACCGAGGTCCTGACTCTCTGTGGTCATTAAAAATCCCATGGCACTTCTTGTAAAGAGTAGGGGTGTAACCCCGGTGTCCTGGCCAGGTGAGCGCACTGGCGCTGTTGTCCTGTGGATGCTGAACACTGGTGGTGGTTGAGGAGAGAGACCCCCCCCCCCCCACATGATTGTAAAGCGCTTTGGGTGTACAGCAACACACAATAAAGCGCTATATAAACGCACCATTCATTCATTCATTCATTCATTCAAAATGAATCTTTTACCATGGCTGTCCCTGTCCTCTGACCTGAACCCTACAGAAAATGAGTTGGGTGGCCTGAAGAGAAGAAGTACTAACATGGAGCTGTGAATCTGAAGGATCTGGAGAGATTCTGTGTGAAGGAATGGTCTCTGATCTCTTATCAGGTGTTCTCCAAACTCTTCAGGCATTATAGGAGAAAAGTCAGAGCTGTTACCCTGGGAAAAGGACATTGCAATAATTGGGTGCCGATAATTGTGGCCAACATGAACTAGAGAAAGCATTTATTTCACAATGAGATTCCCCCCCCCCCCCCCCACTCTCAGTTGTTTTACTTCAATGATAGGTTGGAATTTTATGAATTTTTTGAGTGAAAGATAAAAAGGATAAACAATGCAGATTTATTTTCACAGCCGCCTTTGCTCATATTTACCAAGGGTGCCAATATTAGTGGAGGGCACTGTATATATACATATATGGTAACACTTTAGAATAGGGAACACTTATTCACTGTTAACTATAACTACTACTTTGCTGCTTATTAATAGTTAGTAAGGTAGATGTTAAGTTGAAGTATTGGGTAGGATTAGGGATGTAGAATAAGGTCATGTAGAATAAGGTATTAATATGTGCTTAATTACTACTAATAAATGGCTAATATTTTAGTAATATGCATGCTAATAAGCAACTATAAGAGACCCTAAAATACCCAGTTGATGACACAGTTATTCTAAACTCATGTACTATTTAGGATGAATAGTATACATACTGGGATGCAGGCATTCGCTGTGAGTGTCACACCAAATGAATTTCTATGTCCAGTGTGTCTGGTGCGTTCACTTATTTTCCCTTATTCAACAGGCACAATATTGAGGAGGATTTTAGTATTAATTCAGTTTGTCTTTGGCTTGTTTTGCATATTGGAAGTTTTAGGATTCTAAAATAATTTCAACTCTCCACATATTTATTTATTAGGTATCAATATTGAATATCTGACTGTACATTATTTCTTACAGATAACATGAATGTAACACTTAGTGTACCTCCCGCACAGTATTCTATAGGGAAAGCGCTGTGTCCTTTGGGTTTCTTCATTTTCTCGATTAATTTGCACAACAGCTCTTTCATAATAGATATTTGTGCAATGACACGACGGCAAGCTGGGAAGAAAACTTAATGACATAAGTTATGTGAAAATGTAAATTGGATTCCATGCCCATGAGCAGCGGTAATTAATTTCATTGAGGATGGCGGAGCTCTAGAACTTGTTGGCCCCTGCACATCCTTTTTCATAAGAGGCAGAGAACAGAGAATAATGTTATGCCGCAGTTGAATGAATAAGTTCGAATTTCCCAAAGGTGGACATTGATGTTACAGAAAATGCCCCGTAATTAATGCACAGTCGTCAAGGAGCACAAAATGAAATTCTCATTAAGGTTAATTTTCTCACACTTATACATCTTAGAACCGGAAGGACATAGTGAAAAGCATAAGAGAGAGAGGTTCACGAGAGTGAAAAGTCAGGCCAGAGGGAAGCACAAGAAAAAGTAAAGAGGTTAAAAAAGAGCAGAGGAAGACAAAACATACTTTGCAAATGCGAAGCAGGTGTCTCCCCTAAGTGTAACACAATGAGCGATCAGGAGTAAGTTAATTAGATTGACTCTCCATCTCTCCTCCTTACCTCTGTTTCGTGCATCGTGCAACAGACTCTCCATGGGAAAGGAAGGGGGGTGAGCAGCTGTCACATTTTTTCTCTTCAGATGGGATCTAACGCAACTTTGAAAAGGCGTTGAGCAGCCAGCGATTCTGAAGCGAAGAGCAGCAAAGATTAAGTCACCATTGCCGCAGATGTCACAATCAGAACCTGAATAATACACAATCTCTGCCACAATCTCTCGCCTCATAGACCAGCTTCCTGCTCCGCTTGCCTTTTCAGCGGCAGCAGCTCTCAGCAATTTTGTTCCATATGTGTGAGTGTGTGTGTGTGTGTGTGTGTGTGTGTGTGTGTGTGTGTGTGTGTGTGTGTGTGTGTGTGTGCGCGAGTGTGAAAAAGACCCCTGCAGCTGGTCCTCAGAATCCAAACTAATTTGTCCCAATCACAGCTTTGGTCTTGGGAGTCCCCTTCCATTTATCTCTCTACTTTCTCTCCGATCATACTGTCATTTGAAAGATCACTCCCCTCTAAAAAATGCTTCACCACAATTCCTGTCTGATTTGCCACCATGTGGTCTATGTCTTGCCCACATCTGTCTTTGAAGTCTTAATTACAGACTACAGCACTCTCAAGAAAAAGAGACAAAAAAACTGAATCTCCCACAATGCCTTAAAACATTGTTCAACTGTAGACGCAGTTTAAAACATATATACTCTGTATATATTTAAACAATATTATTCTATAATGTATTTAGTAGGATTTTGTTTATTACAGACATGCAGTTTTTCACTTCACAAGATGCTGATTGATGGACTGGAGTCGTGTGGATTACTTGTGGATTATTATGATGTTTTTTGTCAGCTGTTTGGACTCTCATTCTGACGGCACCCATTCACTGTGGAGGATCCATTGGTGAGCAAGTGATGTAATGCTAATTTTTTCCAAATCTGTTCTGATGAAGAAACTCATCAACTTCTTGGACAGCCAGTCAATTTTCAGTAAATTTTCATTTTGGGGTCAACTATTCCTGTATCATTTTTACACACACACACTCAGAATTACTTTAGAAGAATGATTTGTATATGTTAATTTAATGAGTGTATTTTAGGCTGCTCATTATCAGGATTTCTTGATGACTTGCCAAACATTTTAAAATCCCAAAAGAGCTCAAAATCCTTTAAAATGTATGATATGAATCATCCATGCATTCCAGTGGTTATGAGTTATTGCCAGGTTTCATTTAAACTGCTTCATGCATTCTTGGGTTCTATTTTAAAAGAATGTGGAGTGTCATTCAGCATAAAGTGATGTATTATAAAGGAGAGAGAGAGAGAGAGATAGAGAGAGAGAGAAAATTTGGTCTGGGTTTCATTTCTCAAAGATACTGTGTGGCAATGAACTTTTTGAGAAGTCTCCCTCTGCGTGCCTGTCAAGGTGTTTGTTTTTGTTTGTTCATACACATGTGTGTGAGAATTTAAGCCTTTCAGGTTCTACAATCATTTGCACACATCTGGGTTAAATCATGACAGCTTTGTGAGAAGATGTGGTGGATGTTACAAATACAAACTGAAAAATCTGTATTACCTTCAGCAGGCACACATCATTTCCAAAATGAATATAAAATGGCATCAATCTGTCTAGTCTATTTATAGCCAACTACTGTTAACATTATAGCAATAGTAGGTTGCATGTTTGCAGTTCTATCGCAACTTAATTGTCTCTCTCTCTCTGATTGTGATTGCAATGTTGAAATGATTTTGATCTTGATTGGAAAGTTGACATTCTTTTTCTTTTTGTAAATTTATTCAATTATGTCACAATGGCTCACCTCTGGAGTGAATGGGTGCCATCAGAATAAGAGTTCAAACAGCTGATAAAAACATCACAATAATCCACAAGTAATCCACATGAACAGCTCCATCAATTAATGTCTTGTAAAGCAAAATCACGCATGTTTGTAATAACAAATAAAAAAATTGAAAAAAAAAACATCATTAGGTCGTTTTTAACTTCTCCCATGCCTTTACCAGTGAAAAAGGCTTGTCTGAATCAGGAGAGAAATATGTTAAAGTTAAAACACTGAAACTGTTTAACAGTGAAAACAGTTGAAATATGTCAGTATTTTGATGTGAGATGACAACAGTGGACAGACTTTTGGATATTATGGATATTTTTCCAAATTAAAATGCCTTAATGGATTTCTGTGTTTCTTACAAACTTGAGTTGTGTGGATTATTGTGATGTTTTTATCAGCTGTTTGAACTCTCATTCTGATAGCATTGTCTACATTGTCTAAATTTTTGGGTGATTTATTCTTTTAATATCATTTAGGTGTAATTCTACAGTAGTTCTGCAGGTGACTGCATGAAGTTGAATTTACATTTGGAAAATAGCCCATAATCCTTAGCATTTTTATTTTCTGCAGATACTTACTTGAGGATAATCAGATATGCTTCAGCTGAGATTTGATCAGAGCATCACCACATTATTGTACAGATCTTCATTAAATATTTCTCTTCGACAGATAACAACACATGTCTGGAGTTCTGTTGTATGGATGCTGCCAGAAAACAGCACACTACGGGCAGACACAGACCAGCCTTGGCTTCAGGCTCCAGCCCAAAATCTACCTCCTCTCGACAGCCAACAGCTATCGTTTCCCTCATAAGTCTTCATTAAAGAATACCAGGGCCCTCAGCTCAATCACAAACCTGAAGGTACTGCCAAGACAAGTCCCTGAGACAATTAGCTCATGTCGTAAAATAACACACCACGTCATTGTAGTCTGAGAGGCTCGGGATGGGGAAGAGCTCTGTTGAAGAATCTAAAAATGTTTATAATAAGCTGTTCAGTGTTTTAGCACTGATTCTCAAGCTGCTTTGGAGAAAATCCCAGCCGCTCTGCATGTTTTGCTTAATTTACCTCATTACTTCTCATAGCTGATTAGTGAGTACTTGATTAATGAACTTACTTAAGGGTGCTGATGCTTTCTTGGTAATTTATGGAAAAACATGAGGGATAACTGGACTCTCTTCGATCACAACATTTGCATTTTGCACCACTTTGTTGTTATGGCGACTCACTGCAGTAAGCTTATGATAAGCATAATGCATTGCATGTATGGAGAGCTATTGCTTGTGCTTTATGAATACTGCTTATGCACCTACAGATAGTTTGCTCAAGATGAATAATTAAGCATTGTCTTCACACCTTCAGGGTCTAGACTTGGTAGACAGATCATTTGAAGGTTTTCCCCTACAAAACAGGCATACAGACAGACAGGTAATTCTTTGGTCTACTGATAGAGAGAGAGAGAGAGAGAGAGAGAGAGAGAGTGAATTTCGGTCTCACTTTATTTTAAGGCCCAATTCTTGCCATTATTTACAACTTTTGCCTCAATAAACTCCTTTTGCTGCTTAGTAATAGTTAGTAAAGTAGTTCTTAAGTTTAGATATTGGGTTGGATTAGGGATCTATCATATGGTCATGCAGAATATGTGCATAAGTACTAATAAACAACCAATATTTTAATAATAGGCATGCTAATAAGCAACTAGTTAAAAGTGAGAATTGGTCCCTATACTAAAGTATTACTATAATTTCTTTCATTCATATATATATATATATATATATATATATATATATATATATATATATATATATATATATATATATATATATATATATATATATATATATATATATATATTCATATTCACAGGTATTAATCAAATTTAAAAATATATAAAAACAGAAAACTGTTATTTTAAATGGTAATAATATTTCACAATATTACTGTAATTTTGAACAAATAAGTGGAGCCTTAGTGAGCGTAAGAGACTTGAAAAACATGAAAAAAAAAGACAGAGAAAATCCAAGTACCAGGTGAGACTGTACAACTATAAACACCACACACTGTCAGTCTGTTATAATGGTTTGCTATATGGATGGGAAAATCCACTTTCAAGCTTCATTCGATGCCAAGAGTCGGGTGAGACTGATGCGTGTTAACATTCTGATGACAAGGAAAATCAAACAATACTCCAGCAGCCATCTGGGACAAGGCTCTGGTGCTGAAGACATTTAACGTGCCGTATGTTAGCGCTCACTCTCCGTCTAAGGCTCTTGAGCAGTGTGTGGGATGCAGAGAACCGCACAAGTTCAACAATGTGGGCTGGAGATGGACGAGACTAAACAAGCAGAGCTGTGACATGTGATACATTCTTGAGATTAGCTTTAGGTTTGGCCCCTATGTTGTATCTCTCTCTGGGACCACGTCAGGTGACCTAGGAAAATACGTTTCAAGAAGCAACTTGCCTATAAAGCCGTTGTCTGTAGTCAATCTGTGACTTACTATTTACTGTATGATGCATGTTAGCCAGGCATTTTGATGACACACTGGAGCCATTATTCTCCATGCACAGTTTTAGACAGGAAGATCTGGTTTGGGACAATAAGCTACCATCTAGCAATGCCCTAACTACCAACAAAGAATAGCAACAAAGCTGCAACAGATCTCGCCGCCACTCAGTCAAATGGTTCATGGAGCTCTCAATAGTTCCAAACAACTCCACGCTGTCAATATGTTTGAATGCAGTTTCACTATATTTGCAGTATATACTGTATATACACACACAACAGTTCTTTCTTATCCTCGAATCTGATTGGCTGATGAGAGTGCGATATTAGAGTGATAACAGAGCTTCTTCAACCTTTTCACCATTTGTATCACTCAGCTTGCCGTATTTCTCACAGCGAGTGTCATGGCAGATGCCCAAATCCACTAAAATTTAAAAATACTATTGTTTGGTGTCACGGAATATTGTTTGAAGAGTTTTTTTCAGGCTATAATGTACTTGTTTAGACTTTAAATATGCAGTTTGTTAATAAAGATAACGTCTATTTGAAAATTTGCTTTGACATTTGAGCTCCAGGGCGTCAGCAGCCATTCAGCGCTCATGAACCCGCTGAGAGCAGCCTTACTTCGGGCAGATCTTCTGGAATTCGCCACTGGCTCTGATGTCTCTATAATGGTTAAACATGTGATGTAATTCGTTTTGGGTAATTGTGCAGCTCTACCATCAACCATCCAGAATACCCAGCAATGACCTTGCAACAACTCAGAATATCTAACAACTCCGCTTTTAGTTAAAAAACATTACTGTTATTTGAAATCATCTTACAGTTCACAAATTACAGGAGAAACCAGAGGTTAAGTGTCAAGGGAACGATGATGATCATTCCTAGATCATTATACCTCCGAACTTCAGGTACCAACCAACCATTATTATCTCACGTTACGCTGCTCTGGCGGTTTTACCCTGAATGTGATGCTAATTTAGCTGTTATCCGAGCACTTAGTGCAGCAACTGATCCCAGTTCAGGGTGACTGTGTGTGTCTGTATGGTTGGTTATGCAGTAGGCACAGTGTGGCCTGACTGAACAGCAGACTGGTTATGCAGCAGATTTCAGGTGAGAGAATCAGGGGGGTTGTCAGGTGTGGGCAGCTGCACCCAGCCGAGCACCGGTGCCTAATGACGGCTCTTTTAATGAGCGCTGATACATGATGAATGCGGCCATATGGTCAGACAGCCTGCCGAAGTCAAGCGCACAGTTTTCTTTTAGCATTTAGCAGAGGTAAAGAAGCGATCGCGCGGCGTAGGTTTGTGAACAGCGGGAAGAGAATGTGACCTTCATCCACCCTGCAGAGATTCTGCATTTTAGCTGTACAGTTCAGGAAGTGTTTTTATGAACCGTCATGATCTTTTCTTTACATTACCTACAAATTAGCGAGTGTTATGCAGCCTAATTAGCTTTCAAGCTATGCTATTCACGTCTTTTCATTGCACTGCTGGATCATTTCCTGTGGAAAGCCCAGTAGTCAGTGTGAAATCTAGGAGATAACAAATGGCTGACAATCCCATGAGGCATTAGTGAGGTATGGCAATACATGGAAGAAATTTCAGAATATGAGATGTCTGGGAGATTATATTATGAATCTGAAATGCATGATATTACTGCCTCAGTGCTTCAAAACTTAGAACAGTCAAATATTTGGCCACACATATTCAATCTTTATTCTATATTTATCTTACTATTTTACATATTTTAGAATAATATCGTAGTCATCAAAATGATAATATAACACAAATGTAAGGATTGGGAAGTATGCAATGACCAAAAAATGTTAAATAGCTCATAACGATCTTTTGCCTTCTTCTTTTAGATTACAGCTATGCTTACATTGAGCATTTTAAATTTTGAAGTTTTATGGATTTTAGTTCATGCTTATTAGCTCTGAAGCCATCTATATGATAATTTTCTCCTAAAAATGTTCTCATTATACACTCAAGTAACTCTTGTTATGACAGATTTGAAATGCTCCCTATAATGAGAATCTCCCACCCCCTAACACTACAAAATATCAAATCATGGTTCATGAATCTTACGTAACTAAAACTTATTGGCTATTTGTGGAAAAAAATGACTAGCCTTCAGTATGTCCCACCCAAACTTCCTGTTCCAACAGGAAATACATCAACCCAGCAAAACCCCTCTTTTTAAAAATTACATTTAATTATTAAGGTTATTTATTTGTTGATAACTAAACCAAACAACCGTTTTAAATAATTGATTTAATTATTCATTTAATTATAATTTTTTTTAGCATATCTATTTTTTTTTCATGTAGCCACAGAAAATGAAATGTAAAACATTTACGCATGAGGTATAAGAAACATGAATTCAGTCAAGTGTGTACAAACTTTTGATTAGTAGCGTAGAATTCAGCGCATAGACTCCAGAAGAATCCCATCGGATACTTCAGTATGGCTCTTTAACAGTTTGCAGCTTGTGCAGTGTCGTTTAAAGAACGATTTGTTCACTCAGCCGTGAGTGACCGAATCAGCACATCGACAGCGGTCACGTCACATGGGTAACGGTTTACCTTTTTCATCCAATTTGTGATTGATTCCTAAATTACCGATCTGATCAAATTACCCAGCTAGCTGCGCATGTTTAACGCCACTCTGCTTCGACAAATTGATAACAGAGAAAAGACAGACAGCGTGTTTGTAGGGAAGAGAGCCTGAGGTCTAATCAGGGCAAAGCCTCTCTATGCTATAATTACGCAAATAACCGAGCAGAGTCACTCATATTTCAAATTCATACCCGCTCGTTTTATTTCAGTGCAGCCGCTGAATGCAAATTAAAGTCTGGTAGGCCTATTGCAGAGTCAATGCTTGCCATTGCTGTATATATCACGCATCTGTATTTGTTCATGCTTTTTTATTTTTTTTAAAGAATTTACTATGATATGGCAGTTAATGAAGCACTGACCACTACAAATTTCATATAATAGTGGAGGTTATAATAGTGGAGGTTTCAAAGTACTCAAATTTGATTGGTTGATATACATTCCAACAGCACTGGACTGCTTGTATCCATTTGCAATGTGGAAATTTCCTTACTTTGCAGGTTACATTCATGCACCAGTAGGTGGCAACAAGTGACTTTATAAGACACTGAAAATATTCATTCAACCGATTTTTTCAAATGCACAGATTCATTCAGAATCAAAAGTTACTGTCACTGAATCATTCGATGATTTATTCAAAACAAAACCAATGACAAAACCATTCCGTTTCTTGTAGCAATTTTTCCCTTTTTACACAACAGTGCAATATAATTCTTAAAATTTTGACTCTTGCAATTCTGAGTTTACATCTCATAATTGTGAGTTTATATCTCATAATTCTGTCTTTCTATCTCACAGTTCTGAATTGTGAGAACGTCCATAGGAACATGTTTCTCAACCTGTTTTATTTCCATCCTCACTGAGAGCTTGGTTAAATACCGCACCGAGCATTTGGTCCCGTTAAAACCTCCATGTCCTCCCGCATTCGTAAAACTAAACAGCATTTCAATCTGATCTTTGCTATCCTCCATCATCTCTCCATGCCCCTCTCGAATCTCCCAGTAATCCTGTTTAGTCAGGCTGTGTGCGTTTCTGTGAAGTGTGTGTGTGCGCGTTCAGAGATAGAAAGAGGTAAAAAGTGCGAGCGAGAGAACTGGAGAGTGAGCGAGAGTGTGCGAGCAAAAGAGAAAGTCATTCAGCTGTATCAGAGTAGCTGGGGCCATATGCTATTCCTTCTCCAGTTTCCCAGCATGCCTGCTCAAGCCCTCGCCGCTTCAGGGAGAGACACTCACTTAGGGGATGTGAACGGAGTCGCATTGTCCTCTTGCACCAGATGTTATCACGCTCGCTAATTGGCTCAGCAAAAACAAAGCAAGAGGATGGAATGCCCTGGCCCACAGGAGCAGTACACAGCCTTCAGCCCAGAGCACCAATAACGATCATACAGACCTCACTGACAGCCCTCTGCAGCAATTAGCAGTCGAGACATACGACTTCCTCCGGCTCTGCCTGTTCCGACACAACATGTCAGTTTTTTTATTATTCGCGGTAAAGTTGTAATAAAAAAAGCATGAATAGTCTTCAAACAAGCCTTCGCTTTCCTCAAGCGGTTGCCAATGCCGATACAAGCGGCTGAACCGAGCTCGGTTTTCAACATGGTGGATTTCCCCACTGTCCTCGGGTTTTTTGTTATTGTAACAATTAAGGTGTTTTCACAGCCATCCTGTGCAGACACAACTGCTAGAGCCATTAGCCGATTTTACAGCTGAAAAATAGAGAGAAGGAGAGAGAAAAGTATGAAGCTTCCTGCATGTAGCTATCCTTAAAAAATTATAGTCCCAGCAGCAATATTATAGTTTGTAATGATTGTTTTTTTAGTCAAGCTATGATCACACGTTTATCTATACTACTTTTTTTAAAATGAATACTTTTATTCAACAAGGATGCATAAAATTGATTAAAAGTGACAGGTTATTTTATTTAAAATAAATCTTGTTCTTTTAAACTTTGTTCATCAAAAAATCCTGAAAAAATGATCAGTTTCCACAAAAATATTGAGCAGCACAAACGTTTACAACATTGATAAGACTATTTGATAAAATATCATTAAATAATTGATATTTCTTGAGCACCAAATCAGCATATTAGAAAAATTTCTGAAGGATCATATGAGAGTGATGATGCTGAAAATTCAGCTTTGCCATCACAGGAATAAAATGTATATATTAAAAGAGAAAACAGCTGTAAATTGTAATAGTATTTTACAATATTATTGTTTTTACTGTATTAAAAAGTTTAACGCCTTCAAATTTTTAAATAGTATATATTTATTAAAGCAGACTAATTTTAAATTAAAAAAAAAATAGTATAGTGTTTTTTTTGTACACTTTATATTTGTTCATGAAAATCATCAATTTTAAAATAAAAATATGCAATTTAAATATTTTAAAATTACACCATTTTGACAGTTAGCTTACCCAAATAATGATTTATTTAATAATGTTAACCAACCACAAGTCAGTCGTTATTTTAGCAAACTCTCATTCAGTCTGACTAAATACTCTGTTTTACTCATAAATGTGGCACATTATGGAATTAAAATACTATACTTACTATTCACTTTTCACCTTGACGTTCTATTGCTGAAGGTTGTGTTCTCTGGTTTCATGTCAAGTTCTAGTAGTGCTGCCCCTCTAAGTGGCAGCAGATGTCTTGTGTGTGTGATCCAGGTCTGGCACTGTTAGCTTGCTGTAAGAATGGTCCAGGTCTATTTCAAGGGGATTCACTTTGATTGAGAATGTGAGAATTTCACTGTGATGTGTGATAACCTTGAACAGTGTGAAGAGAAGCGGCACTCTGTACGTCCTACATCATTCTTGGTGCTGTTCCACAGCTTGTGAACTTGGTAAGCTAATTTTACTCTGTGCGATCCTGCAGCATAACCAAAAGTTATTGAACAAACTGCTTTGCATATAAACATGCTCATCGGTCTTCATACAGCAGACATAATAAGTGCGTATGTGTTCAATTTATTTTCATCTAAGGTTATGTTTGTGAGGCACGATATGACTCCGTATCATCCTGAATCCTGGATATTACTCACAAAACAAAACATTTTTGTCTGCATTCATTTAATTTGTCACAATTTCTACTCAAGTTTCACAATTTTCTACATCTGTAATTAAATTCAAAGTGGTTGAAACGCATAATAAACTCATCACTGCAGGTTGTAATTTTAAGGCATCTGAATTTAAAGCAGCAAACATACATTTTCAATTGCATTGTGTGAAATTGTGTGCAAATCATTTATAAAAACTTTCGTATGTAATTGTCCCATTGAATTTAGGTAAGAATAGCTTTGTGTACAATGAATGCAGAAATTTCTTCTGTAGTGCTCGTATTTCATGAAGAAGTCCCAATAAAACTGGGAAAGAGTAACAGTTTTTAATTACAATTCTAGATAAGAGGCTTTCCTTTCATCGCAACGGTTTTGGATAACTCCAGGTCAATATTATGCATTCATTTTCTGTTTGGTGCTATAATGGAATTATATTTTAACATTCAAGATACAGTTCTACTTTTTAAGTATTTCAATTTTAAGGGTTTGGTATCATTCTCTTCTCTGTGCTGGGAACTCAACTGGGGCTGTCGGCACAGAAAAGTTGTATTCTGTCAATCTCCTGTCGTTATATGATAGATTGCCCTTTGCGAATGAAAATACAGTCATGCATGATAAGTAAGGCTGATATCTGCCCATGTGACTGAAAACCATACCTTATAAACGGCTATATTTCAATTCTATGAGGCAAAACACAGGGGTTTTCCCCTGCTAGATACACCATTCTGCAGGCAAAATGCTTCTGTTTTTTAGGTTATTAGATCAAAAGTGTATAACTGAATAAAGGATAAATGAATATAGACTGCACAAGTGTTAGCATTAGTACAGTTGAGATGAGCAGGGAATGCTATTGGATCACTTTCGCCACATGATTTATGCCTACAAGTGAGAGTCAAATACATTCGAGAGACTTTATGACAGACAGACAGACGTCATTCTATTATGTCATGGATGTCAGCAGCTGTCAGTCATCATTACTTGGCAAATATAAGAGAGAATATAAAAGAGAGCAATGATTAAGGGAGTGTTCACACTTGTAGTTCGTTCTTTTGGTTATTTTGGCTCTGGACTAAAAAGGAAAATGAGAGTGTGCTTAGCGTTCACACTGTCAATTTTAACACTGAACCTAAAGATACAAAACAGAAAGCATAAGAATACAGTCACAACCTGATTGGCCAGCTTTTATTACATATATTTTGCAAACTTACAGAACATTCAAAACTGCAGTTTGCACTGAATGCACTCGTTGTGCACACATGGTGGAATTTTTGCCAAATGATAACTCACTAGAGCTTTTAAAATGAGTAAAGGAGACAAAACAGCAGCAGGAATTTCTCCACTGTGCTTAAAGAGATCTGCTAATCGATCTGCTAATCGACAAGCTTCGATGCCTGTACCGCACTGTAACATCCAAGTGAAGAACCAGGTATGCTTGAGCATTCTGTCCTTTTAAGGGCCACATCTTGTGACATCAAGTCCTGTTTTTGTCCAGTTTGGTACAGGTGTCAGAACCACCTTCTCCTTGTATGCAACTGAGCAATTCCTGCCTTCTGTTTTGACTCCTTTACACATTTTATAAGCTCTTTGGTGTTAAAAATGCCACCATATGTACACACATCCAATGAGCGCATTTAGCCAAACACACAGCATTATTTTGGATGTTTGGAAAGGTCACCAAATATACGTCAGAAAAGTTGTGATCATATCCTTTTGCCTTTTGTTTTGTGTCTTTAGGTTTGATGTAAAATATGACAGTGTGAATGCTAAGTGAACCAAAACTAAACATCATTTTCTCTTTTGGTCCAGACCAAAACCATCAAAAGAACTGAAGTGTGAACACATCCACAGTCAAACAAGTGGTCTTGGATCCGCATGTCGCAAGGAACGGATGGCAGCATTCACACTTATTCAAATGAACCGCATTAACAGAGAAACCACACCACAGTCTGAACCAAAACTTCCAAATGTGAAAACCCCCTAAATCAGGGGAAAACACTGAATCTGAAGGAAAGAGGAGAGGGAAATGAACACCAGGTGCATTGCAAACCCACAGTAAATGGACTGTGCAGAAAGGTACAAGAATGAAGGAGAGAATGTCTAGAGAGTGACAGACAGCTGAGTAAACAGAGAGCTTCACGGTACCTGCTCTCTTTAGCTACGCTAACATTTCCATGAATACGTCTGGATTAAAGTAGACACTGATGAGATTACTTGCAAGCATTTACCATAAACGGTGCATTAATATATGAGATATGTAAATACAGTTTATGCATTAATATCTAGTACTTCCACAATGCGTTGCTGTTGCTGCTGCTTAAAAGTAGCTACGTTGTGACCTCAGCTGTGGCTCTAGTACAGTACATCTACCATGGCTTATCTTACACGCATACTTGACGAAGAGAATTAGAAGTGCAGATGTTTGAAAAGAAGGAACATGATGAAACAGCTGAGAGTAAAACACTGTTCACTCTTCAAAGGGTGTGCTGAAGGATGTCATAACACTGCCTCCTGCTGGTAGAATGCGGAAATACTGACCTAACTCAACCTTTAGGTCATTTTTCACGTCAGGTTAATGTGCAGAGACTATAGTAAATAAGCTATTTGTTAATTTGGTAGGCTAATTGAATTAAAAACACTGTGGTGCTATCAGAATAATACCTGGAGAAATGCCATGTTAGCAGTTGCTCAGCTGGTGCATGATCACCTGAAAACACGTGATTCTGCCATCTTTGTTCATGGGCTTTCAGTTCTTGCATAATTTTTTTTTTTTTTTTGCGCTAATAACCTTAGCCATAATTGCAGTACTGCCGTTCCCTATACGCAGAGTACGCAGTTTGCGTAGGGCACTATCTCCCAGGGGGGCACCATCCCAGTTGCTCAAAAAAAAAAAAAAATAATAATATACATAAATAAAAATATAAATATGAACATGAACATATATATATATATATATATATATATATATATATATATATATATATATATATATATATATATATATATATATATATATATTTATTTATTTATTTATTTTTTATTTATTTTTTTTTTTTTGTCACACCTGCCAATAGCCTTTTTTACTGGCCATGAAACTCTTTTTGCAAATACAGGCAGTCATTACTACTACTAAACATATTTAAAGTGTTTATAATTTATAATACTTTACTTACAACAAAGAAAAACAACAAACAGATTTATCTTTTTTTTTTTTTTTTTTAATTAAAAAAACGTGGAGATTCTTGTCCTTTACATGTTTTTGGCAAATGGAGCAGGCCATCGTGTTACACATATTTTACACATAGGCTACTCAGTTTGCAGTGCGTATGTGGTGTGTATTTTTTCCACACCCATGTTAACAGATTAGAGCAGGGCTATTTAGTTAGCTTCATTTGAGGGCCGGATTATGGAACTGAAAATTTGAAGGGGGCTGTCCCGATCTCTTTCTGGGGGGACCTATAAAATTAGAAATTAAATTGAAATCTAAAATTTATAAAAGGTTAACATTAATACTTTCTGTCATTCTTTAATACATAATACTTTCAATACATTCTGTCTTTTTTTGTTGTTGTTGTAATTAATCATGATTAATCACATATTTATCTTGTCATAATTTCACATTGAACCTCCAAATTAGAAACAACATAAAGATAGTATAGGCTATTTTAAATATGTTTTCAATGGCATCTTTTTGCTAAGTAGCCTATTATTAATGAAGTATATCTATACTGTCTCTATTAAATGCATTTTCCCTCAGTTTTACCTATTAATTATAGCCATTCAACATTACAGTATAATTGAAAGCCATTATTTTTAACATTTAATAGGCTCTGAACTATTAAGTGCTTTTAATACAATCTTCAAATAAACTATAAATTGTATGCATAAACTATACAGATTAATCTTTATTAATCAGCGACTAAAGCAGTCGAGTGATTTCTGTTTTTCTTTTGTTCTTTGAGTTAAATCACTGACAGACTTCAGCAGGTTTTACTTTAAAAGCAGCGCTGTCTCTTTAAAACCTGATGCACATGACTTGGATCTGACACATATCTTCTCCAAACTCTTTACGGTCATTTAAAACTTTATGACTCATTTAAGACTACGTTTACGAGGTAACTCGCCAAAACCGCATATTTTGACATAATTGTGTGTATTTTTGTCCGTTGAAGCGGTACTGGTACGCTGTATAAAGCGGCTCGGTGTATGTTCAGCCGAACGCGCAGCCTTTCAAACTTTACTGCACCGTAAAGCCCAGGTATGTATCGCCACATTCTCGGGTTATGGAGAATAAAGAAGGGAAAATTTAATCTTCCGAAATAAGCAATATCTTCTCAGGTAAACGTTATTAGAACCGTGTCTAGGGACACGCGGGCCATCACACTGCTCTGACCTTATCAGCCCGTTTGTATCCAATTAACGTATTTGATTCGCTGTTGTCGCTTATGATAGAACAGCTAATCACGAGGATCTTGTCTTCGGAAAATATTATTTTATTCGCTTACGTCAGAAAAAGCGCCCTTTTTTAAAACTGGCTGTTGTTCCCACTACATTGCATTGTTATATTTCAGAAAATGTTTTATGACTGACACTGTTACATATACTCGCCAACGACGATTTTTACGTACATTTGTCGCTTGGCAAGTGTAAATTTTAGGCTTTGTGTGTGTGTGTGTGTGTGTGTGTGTGTGTGTGTGTGTGTGTCCTTGTTTATACAGAGTTAGTTTTTTTGAGAAAGTAAAAATGCAGAAAGTGTCCTGTAAGGGGTAGGTTTAGGTGTAGGGTTGGTGTAGGACAATAGCACATACAGTAAGTACAGTATAAAAAACCATTACGCCTATGGAAAGTCCCCACAAGGATAGCCAACCAGACATTGTTTAGTTTTTTTGCAAATATGATTTATTCTAATGCAATATTCTCATCGGTTTTCTATCAGCTGTGATATAGGCTATAAATCTGCATGTTTTTTATATTTTATCCAAGGGCATTTTTTTTCTTTTTCTTTTTTCTTACCTTTATTGAGGGCATTTCCCACTAATCTCATTAACTTTCATTTCAAATTCTTACATTTGATCTATAAATTCAATTATAATGATGTGATTGTATTATCTATACGTTATAAAATTAAATAATTTACACTGAAAAATACAACTACATTAAGCTATGAGATTCTTTAAAAAAAAAAAATGAATATACAAACAAGAAATGGTGGTGAAAATTATACTTTTCAACGAATTTAAAACGCCAGTAGGTGCCACTTATTGAGTGAATTATTGAGTCGTTCATTCAAACGATTCGTTCATACGGCAGATTCATCAGATGCTTGGGCTAATGAAACTTTGACTCAACCGATTCGTTCAAAACACTGAATCATTCAGCAATGATTCGGATGGTTGCTTTGAGATGCGCTGTGGTTCCACCAAAAATGTAAGTGACCTAATATTATTGTATTTGCTCATTGAACTGTTTACAGAACTATTAAACAGTCGTAATGGTGAAAACGTTGAGTGAAATTGCCTAACAAACTAACTAACTAACTAACTGTATTTTAAATATAAAAGCTTTCCATTTTGAACTTTTACCTGAGTTTCTTAGTGTTGCATGTTTTGATTTCTCCTCGAGAGGCTGCATTATATACAGTAGCTATATCCACTATTCGCCACTTACTCTAAATGTAATAAAAAACAGAATAATACTTGCGTTTTGGTGTTTACATAGTTATTTTTAGGTAGTGATGTTTTAATCATGTTACTTGTCTGGCGTTAATGAAGCGTTTAATGTCGAGCCCTGGAGTCTATAAAATAACATTTAAATTTAAACCTGTCTGAATACTCGATTCTGATTGGCTGGCAGGTGTTGATTAAATTCTTTAACTGCACATGTAGGTCAGTTCTATATTAATGCGCTTCCTGTAAACATTGGTAACCATAGTAACATACAGTTACAGTTGAATAGTAATACAGATATAAAAATAGACCTAAGCCAACATCAGCCATTAAAATGAATGAGGCAATAATGATTGGTTAATTAATAATTATATGGTTTCATTGAATAACACTGTTAAAATACATAATGTAATACAAAATAAACAATTTATGTACATTACATGTTACAAATGCCTGTAAAGGGCGCCAAAGGCCTGGTTATTGCTACTCAAGTAGTTCCAAACCTGTACGAATGTCTTTGTCCTGTTGAACACAAAGGAAGATATTCTGAAGAATGTGGGAAACAGAGCAATTCTGGGGCACCATTGGCTTTAGTATTTTTTTTTCCTACTATAGAAGTCAATGTTGCCCCAAAACAGCCTGGTTACAAACTTTCTTCAAAATATTTTCCTTTGTGTTCGGCAGAACAAAGAAATTAATACAGGTTTGGAACTACTTGAGGGTGAGTAAATGATGACAGAATTTTCATTTTTGGGTGAACTATCCCTTTAAAACAGCTGACTATGGTTTTGTTGTAGTAAAACTGCTTAATTTTCTTTTGTGTGATTTCTGAATGCTTGAGGCTATAAAATCAATCAGACTCCTAGCTGTAGGTAACTGTAATTTATAAATAATGTAATTTAATTACAATTTATTTATTTACTTTTATATTTTATTAAAGTTCTATTTTGATCCCTATATGCTTTTTTGTTTACTTGCATAATATTTGACAGAGGGGGCACAACAATACAATTGTGCTTTAGGGCACCCATTTGGCCAGCAGCGGCCCTGCATAAATGCCAACTGAGTCACTCTGGAGCCACAGGAAAATGACATCCTCCTGACAACACTAATTGGCTGATGGCACGACAAGAATAACAGAGAATTAAAAAATAGGTTTCCAAAAAAAATCTTTTGAGTTGAGTTTTAAGAGTTTTTTTTTTTTTTTTGGAATTACAGTACCAATTAGAGCCGAAAGTCAGCTTGAAATAAAATATGACCCTGTTTACTTTTGTAGTGGAGTTGTGAATATAATATGCTCACTAATGCTGCATTTATTTAATCAGTACTAGCAGTAATATAATGAAATATTATTACAATTACTTATTAAAATTACAATTTTCTATTTTAAAATGAACGTCAGCAGCCTTTAGTAACATTTTGTAACTTTATAAATGTCTTTATTTTTTAATCAACTTAATCCACCCTAAAAGTATTAACTTCTTTAAAAACCCTTACTGAGCCCAAACTTTTAAACAATGCACACACATACAATATAATAAACAGATAACGTTAGCCATAGGCTTTGTTTTAGCAAACTCACATTTACTTTATATCTTGTTTAACACCTTGTTTCACTCCTGTTTGCAATGTGTGACATTACGGAAGTAAAAGCATGCGAACATCAATTCACAGTTACTTTAAATAGCAGAAACGAGCTGAAAAGTCAAAAAAGCGGATTACATTTCTCTTAAAAATGCCTCTTGACCTCTCAACCATGTTGTCTTTAAAGGCATAGCCATTTAGTTTCATAAAAATACACAGGCTAATTTCAGATTCATAAAGCCAAGTGTGACGATGACCAGTGGCAATGGCAATGGTCTCAGCGGGATGTATGGAATGAAAGAGGAAGTTGGAAGTAGGGCAGAACATGATTAAAGAAGCTGAATATTTTCCCTTCATTGTAGCTCTCTCTCTCTCTCTCTCTCTCTCTCTCCAGAGATTCATGAGTTGCAGTTGTCGCCACCCCCAACTTCCTCCATTTTAATCAACAGGATCTATTTACAAAGCCGATGCCTCATGAATAATTCTACAACCTCTTCAGGACAAAACATTGACTTCCTCAATGCTGGAGTTGATATTTTGGTCATGAATCATTTAGAGACGCATGAGATCCGTTGTTTGTTGCCAGTGCTTAACTTCATATTTTCCCAGTTATTTCTAAGGCGTTTGTATTTTCCATTCACATCACGACCATCGTCTATGTCCTACATTTGCTAGTCCTCTCTCTCTCTCTTTTTTTATTTATTTATTTTTTTTACAATCCTTTGCATTCCTACAATACCACAGCAGACTGTAATTGCATACAGTCATGTTCTGGCACATTATTTATCATATGGAGCCGCAGAACAAGAGATAACATAATAGCTTTGGCCAGCTGACAACCTCCAATACAGTGGCTGCAAATTGCTGATTGTCACATAAATTATTTTCACATTCATAATATAAATAAGGGAGGGCGTACAAGGAGAGTAAATTTGATGTCTTGAGTCATTATTATTTTTGTAATTTGTAATAATGAATCTCTGGATTGTTGGGAGTGCAAATGAGCTCTTAATTTAGAGACTAAACATGAACATGCATTTTAATGACATCATTTGCATACATTAAGGCTGTAAATGTGGCATCCTGACATATTGGAGTGCTCGGGATTAATTGTTCGGTCGACCCGCTAAACAGAGCAGTTTAACATAGTGTGTTGTCACTCACTTATCCTTTCTGCCTCTCTTGATTAGTAACCTTTAACCGGTTGGGAGCTCCGTCTGAGTGATTCTGCAGGGAGATTTTGCTCAAATTCTGCTGCGCTGGCAGCTTGCACACAAAGAATAGTATTCCTTAGACATAGGCGGTAAATAAAGAATAACACAGCTGTGTCTTATTCACTGCTGTTGGAGATGCCCAACTAATCAAATTCAAAAGGGGCTTGAATATATATCATTTAAAGCAGTGGTTCCTGACCCAGGGGTCATGACCCATACTATAGGGGTCACTAAAAATGTACAAGGGGTTGCCAAGCCTATTCTAGTTTGAGGGTTACAAGTAGGGATGAAATAGTTACCACACCGTTAATAAACCAGGGTTCATATTTTAATTATCATTAAAAGTGTACTGTTAGTTACTACAGAAATTCATTTGACTTCTCAGTTTTTTTTGTAAACACGCTTTGATCATTTCTTCTTATTTTTGGTGGGACTAGTGTTTTAGGGTTTAATGTTGTTTTTATTCTAAATACATGAACAAGAAGGATTATTATTGTATTATTATTTTTAACCATTTAAAAGAAATAACGGTGAAACCAACGAATAAATATCTCTAGGTTCTGGCAATATCATATGAAGAAATATCCTAAATTGCTAGAAGCTTAGAAATGTGTAATATTTCTCACAGTTGAATGGAAAATGTTTCCTATAATCAGATTTTGAGCGTGCATTTTATGAGCATGCAATTATATTTGAAGTGTGGCTAGAGTTTTCTTCATAATTTCACAATCTGAATAAATTTGATTAAAAATCTGGACTTCTATAAATGAAGTAACAGGAAATAGCACATCAAATATATTTCAACATTATATTATGGAAAATGTTACAACAAGATGACAAAATGTTTCAACACATGCCTGTAGTTTTGTGAAAAACATTTTTTTAATTATTATTTAAATAAAAAAAATATATATATTTATTTTTAGATGTCTTTCATTTCTTGCAGCATGCATTCAAGAATAGTTTATATTGCATTTTTTAGGATGCTCTACCACTGTCATTTTACTGTCCTTTTAAACAATATTTCTAATTTAATATTGGATCAAAATAAATTAAAAAACAATTAATATAATAATAACTTTTAATTTAATATATTAATAAATCGATTAGGATTTAGTACAAAGGCCATATAAAATCCAATCATTTATTCTCGAGAACAACTTGTTTTAATAATATAATTAGACATTACAATATATGCAAGCATATATTTTAACTCGGGTTCTCTCACAAAGGGATCATCATATTTGGGATTTCTTGGCTTTAAAAAGCCCGGACTCAGAGGACTTATATGTTGAAATAACGTGACGCTCGCGTTTGTGATGATGTAATTAGCGCCGACTTCACGTTTTGAAGATGGCAGCCGCCGTAAACACACCGACACCTGAGATCGGTACAACGAACCAGACTGATGATGGATATGACACAAAATGCATTTTCTGCAAAATCGTGAAGGGAGAAATGGGAACTGAGCTCCTGCATAACGTGAGTGTGCTGTCAGTGCTTTATTCACGATATCATAACTCAAGCAGATGCGCGATGACATTATGATGAAGAGGCTAAAGATCATAATACACATTACATTACAATACATGTTTCATGAAATCAATATTTGCTTATAGAAGTAATAGACCGACGTGTTCTAACATTTATCAGAGTATTTCCTTAAACGTACAGCATCTTTTCCTTTGCAAAACGTGATTTTGTTTTAATAAAAAATAATGTGGTGATTACTCGGCCATCGTCGTAATAAATAAAGAGTTACGTATTTTGAAATATCATCATATTTATTTTGTAGATTAAATTATGTTTATAATAGAATCGATAGCATTTCAAGCTCATTGTCACATTATTTATTGCACAATTTACAGTGTATTTAAGCACATCGAAAAAACATCAGAATTTGTCAAATGTGACCCTGGACGACAAAACCAGTCTTTAGTGTCAATTTTTCGAAATTGAGATTTATACATCATCTGAAAGCTGAATACATAAACTTTCCATTGATGTATGGTTTGTTACATATAATATTTGGCTGAGATACAACTATTTGAAAATCTGGAATCTGAGGGTGCAAAAAAAATAAATATTGAGAAAATCGCCTTTAAAGTTGTCCAAATGAAGTTCTTAGCAATGCATATTACTAATCAAAAATGAAGTTTTTGATATATTTACGGTAAGAAATTTACAAAATAGCTTCATGGAACATTATCTTTACTTAATATCCTAATGATTTTTGGCATAAAAGAAAAATGGATAATTTTGACCCATACAATGTATTTTTGGCTATTGCTACAAATATACCCCAGCGACTTAAGACTGGTTGTGTGCTCCAGGATCACCAATAGCGCTGTCAAAGTAATAACGAAAACGTAAAATGAAAATGTATAAATGAAGCACAATATAACACAAATTAATTCAAATAAATCATGTATTGCAATTGTTATTATATGAATTAAAACCCTGTTTTTTCAGGATGACACCGTGTCCTGTTTCAGAGATATCCACCCTGGAGCTCCTCATCACTATCTGGTTGTACCAAGTAAACATGTGGGCAATTGTAAATCTCTCAGCAAAGAGCATGTACCATTAGGTAAACACGCTGTGAGTTATTCAAGACTGGTGTAAATGTTTAGACATTTCTGACAGTAGCTACTCTGGAGCCTTTCTACAGTAACAATCTGAAATAATGAGTCATATTTAACGTCTACAAGTAGTCAGACTTCCCAGCTTAGTTACGCATAGCATGCTTTACTGAGGAGTCATCTGTGCAAACTCTGTTTTTGTGGTTTTTAGTGGAGAAGTTGGTGGAGACGGGGAAAGAGATACTTCAGAAGAACGATGTGACTGATTTAAATGATGTTAGGTAATGAAAAACATCTGCCACTTACACGAAAATCAAGTCCTTGTTTATGAAGCATGCAGAACATTGTGAGTTATGTTCTGATGCATCACATGCCAATTATATTTCCAAGGTTTGGGTTCCATTGGCCTCCATTCTGTTCTGTCACACATCTGCATCTCCATGTTCTCGCACCTGTCAGTCAGATGGGCTTCTTGTCCCGCTTGATCTACAGGCTAAACTCGTATTGGTTCGTAACGGTAAGCAATCCAATGAACAAACCAACAATGCAATCCACTATTCACTGTAATTTAGTTCACAACTAAATTACATCCACTAAAACTAATAATCATATTCCCTTGGAGCAGGTCACTGATGCATTAGAAAACAAAATGTTTTCTCAGCGTAGCAAGACGTTGCCAGTTATTACATCTGTTGAAGGAGACCTTTTGTCATGTAATTGGAACAAGCAAATTGTATTAAATTAAAATGAACGAGCTACAGTGGGAATGAAAACCTTTTTTGTTTGAGACCGCTCAAATGGATCCGTGTGGAGAAATGTTTTAGTCTTACCAATTCTACTACTATAAATGTTTTCTTTGTTTTAAATTGTAGGATTCTTGATTTGCCCTTGCTTTGGAGTGTGCAAATGTATAGCTAACCCTTGTATGTCTTTATTTTGCAGGCCGATCAATTACTCCAAAGGCTGAACTCTATGAGCTGAATGTACAGAAAGTTAGAGGAACTCAAAATACATTCATGTTTGAGATGCCCAGAGCCATGTTACTCATAATAACAGTCCTAGTCAATATGTTTGTAATGACAAAAGGTCACAGACATGTGCCTCAGGGTTGTAATACTCATAATACTATGTTTTCTGTTAGTTATATCGTCAGCCAGACGGGCTAATCAAATTTGAAGCTACAAAACTGCAGCAACTTTTCAATTGCTTTGGGGGGAAAAAAGCATGCTGAATAGTAATGACATTGATACATTTGACAGAGTCATTAATCTTTAACAGAGAACAGTTGGGATTCTTCCAGTTTTACTGAAGTAATATTATTTTTAAGGGTACAGAGCTGTGACAAAGAGTTTTTAAATATAAATGAGCTAAAAATGGTAATTAATCTCAATAATTAGCTTTGACCTTTAACCTCACACTAGCTGAATGATTTTGGCATCATAATACATGGCAGTGTTTTTGATATTCTGTACTGCTACAATGATGCAAGAGCAGTTATGTTTTTCTTCCTTCATATGACACTCAGTGAAAGTTTTAACTCTGTTTATGACATGACAGATTGTACCATATTGCCTCAGATGTATTTAATTATTGAGAGGTGTTATGTATAAGCATGTAAACTAAATAAATAATAACCTGCATATGTGTTATCTGCTTTTTAATAGTTTTGCGTTTCCAAAACTATCAAATTATCATCACTATAAATATATTTTCATATTAATTATATTTAGAATAAGTTCAAAGCAACTCAATACAGAACAGCTGACATGTATTTTCTAGTCAGTACTTGTAATTTTTTTGTAAGTGATGAGAAAATTACTCCATTACACACACACACAAAAAAAAACATTTTGAAAGGTTTAGGAAAACATTGTGTGCCTTAATACTGTGCATCAAAGTGATGGCATGTTAATGTGATTATGGTTTGAGAATATGGCTTGCCAAGACCACAATTTTGCACTGTTATTGTTCACTTAAAGGTGAATGAGTGTAATGTCTGAGGATAAATCATTGTGCAGAGATATCATCAGAATTAAGTCATCTGCATTACATCCCTTTCTCACTGATGAATCCTTTGCAGTGAATGGGTGCCGTCAGAATGAGAGAGAAAAACATCACAATAATTCACGAGTAATCAACACAACTCCAGTCCATCAATTAACGTCTTAAGAAGAGAAAAACTCACTCTGATGGCACCCATTCACTACAAAAGATTCATCAGTGAGCAAGGGATGTAATACAACATTTCTCCAAATGTGTTCTGGTGTAGAAACAAACTCATCTACATCTTGGATGGCCTGAGCAAATTTTCATTTTTATGAATGAATGAATGAATGAAGCATTTATATAGCGCTTTTATTGTGTATTGCTATGCACCCAAAGCGCTTTACAATCATGTGGGGGGTCTCACCTCAACCACCACCAGTGTGCAGCATCCACTTGGATGATGCGACGGCAGCCACAGGACAACGGTGCCAGTGCGCTCACCACACACCAGCTACAGGTGGAGAGGAGAGAGAGATAGAGCCAATCAAGTGGATGGGGATTATTAGGAGGCCATGATTGACAAGGGCCAGTGGCAGGAATTGGGCCAGGACACTGGGGTTACACCCCTACTCTTCTACAAGAAGTGCCATGGGATTTTTTTTAATGACCACAGAGAGTCAGGACCTCGGTTTAACGTCTCATCCGAAAGACGGTGTTCTTTTGACAGTATAGTGTTCCTGTCACTATACTGGGGCGTTAGGACCCACACAGACTGCAGGGTGAGCACCCCCTGCTGGCCTCACTAACACCTCTACCAACAGCAACCTAGTTTTCCCAGGAGGTCTCCCATCCAGGTACTGACCAGGCTCAGCCCTGCTTAGCTTCCAGCGATCTTGGGCTGAAGGGTGATATGGCTGTGGCCTTTTAGGTGAACTATTTATTTGAAGTACCTCTAAAACCAGTAAACAGACCAGCCTTACTAGACTGGTAGACCAACTAAGACCAGCAAACCATTTTCCGACTGGTTTAAGGTGTTTTTAAGCAGGAACACGTGAAAAGTGTTGTTGCTCTGTTTTTTAGCAGCCCTTAAAAGCAACATTGACTTAACAAATGGTATGAGAGGGGGCAGGACTACCAATGACAGACAAGACTGTTTTGAATCCTGTTTGAAATCATTATTTTTCCAATTCTGTTTGGTGGTACTTAAAAAATAACAGAATATACCAGTTTGCTACATTTAAATTCAGTACACTCAGTTTAAATTTCATTAGCATAAGTTTCTTTGGCCGACAACACTGACTCCTAACCCATGTTCAAGTAAAATGGATGTCTATAAAGCAAAGTTGGACAGGCAGGCACATGGTGTCCAGCACTGTTGTAAATCACTGTAACAAGGTGATGAGCTCTCCATCATCTCTCCCCTGCCACAGCATCTCTCCTTCAAAGTGCACCAGCCCTTGCTTGCGTGCTCGCAGCAGAACTCCCACTAGTTTATTAGAGATAGTGACGTATCTCTCAAACAGCTTTCCGAACCGCACAGACACCCTGCCATCGTCCCTGGTCTCTCCGATCTCCCTAATGACCAGGCAGAGCTCTGTGACCTCTCTGCTGATGTGAGAGTGGGCGTCTTTTCCTCTCTGCTCTGTTTTGGAGCCCTCTAAGGGCCTGCCGTAGCCCTCCTGTCCTCGCTGGATCTGCGGGGGAATCACCTTGCTGTTGCTGAAGGGATTGTGTTTCTGATACTCGCAGTGATCATTGGACCATTTCTGCCAGTTCTCTGTCAGACCTTTGACGGATACGGTGCAGGTCTCTGCTCTGTCGTCATTAGGCTGCGCAGGTGCTTCTTCTGTCTCCATGGTGACCTTTGGCTCACAGGACGGCTTTAGTTTTCAGCATGCTTCACTGTTGGCACAACACAGGCTGCAAGTGAGAAGATTGCATGTCGTACAGCCTTTAAATAACTTAAAGCTTCATGAAGTCTACAAGTAAGACTGACCCAATGCAATCAATACAAGCGGGGCACTTAAGCTAAACTATATCGTATAGACAGATCCTAGGAAAAAATGTTCTAGGTTATTGTTAACTAAAACTATAAAAATATTTTTGTTAATTGAAATAAAACTAATAAAATATAAGTATTAGATGAAACTAAATTGTAAAACTGGGCAAAAATAAATAAATATATTTTGTAGTGTGTGTTTAAAGTTTCACACTGTTTATGGCTCACATTTTGAAGACTTTGGGGAAAATAATGCTTAATAGGAAAAATGATGATGATCGGGAGAAATGTAGCTTATAATTTAAATTCACATTTTTATACGCGACATTTCAGACACTCAACTACATGTATCAGTAATATTATCTCTTTCTGGAAATATCCCATATTCATACTGAAAAATGAAATTATAAAATTATTATATTATTAAAATTGCACGTAATGCAGCTTCTTTTCTTCAATTCTTCTTCAAATTTGAAATACAGTTCTATATTCATCAACCTCAGTTCCAGTTCAATTCAAATTGAATTTATTCTCAATAATAATTCATTCTCAAAATACAGAACAATTGGGACAACTGAGACATTATTCTCAGTTCTATTCTGAAGGCACTATATACAATACACATATACATATACTAGCCTACATGAAACTATATACAGAACACTGTAGCTTATAATATTATCATTGACAATCTATGACAGCTTAGTTTAACGATGTGATCAACTTTACAAAGATTTACTTGACATCGAAATATATGCATCACACGTTAGGTGTATTATAATAATACCTTACCTCCTTTGTTTGGCCTCTTGAGGATGGTTGTCATGCTGTAACAGCGATGAAAGTGGATACATTACAAGTTGAGCAGTAGATACTTTTCTGACCTCTGGTGAGAGTGATTGACGTGCAAACCAACCAATCAGAGCGCGATAATCATGTCACTGTACGAGACGATGAACCAATGATAGGGAAGACTTTAGCCTCTTAAGAAGTTAATGAGCGTGTGGATAAGATTAAAAGATATCATCAGGTGACACGAAATCTTTTCCATTCTCAAAAAGGACTATTTACATAAAACTATAAGGAAAAAAAATAATAATTCGGGTTTCACGAACACACAATTGTTCCGACCCCAAAGGCAATTTACTTATTTTTACTCATGGGTATGAGTTACAGTAGTTAAAACAGGCGTTGAAAAGTACAAACGTCTAATCCTTTTACAAGACTTTCGCTTAGGCGATTTACGTACGGGGATGCCAAATAGGAACTGTTGTTACGAGCGCAATTTACTCATCGGATCATATTGAATGTAGCACACAAACATGGCTCTCCACTGCGCTCGAGCGTGCAGACAATATTTACTTCATCTTGCACATGATAACGTGGATTTTAGATTACCGGTACAAACTTTAAACTTTCAGTTCACTCAGACATTCGTGAGAACTCATTACTCACAGTTCAATTCAGTTTTGTAGAGTAATTATTTTAATTTAAATCTAAGATCGAATCGTGTTTGGTAGATATTCATGTATCACTCTCTGAATTATTGTTTACAGGAAATAAAAGCATTGCTGTCTCTAAGGAACCGTCCATTTGATCCAACAGAAGCATTCAACGAAAAGGTAATCCCCAATTATTTTTCACTTGACATAAGTAATTATGTTATTTATTTTCTAACAACTCTATCTCTTTTCTCAAGTCTCCCTTTTGGCAACTGAATGGCTTATTGGAAGATGATATACGGAGTGTCATGTCCAGAACGGTTTGTGGAAAGTAGGTTGTAGTATTTTATTACACTTACATCACATGCTCAAGATGATAAACTATTATACATGTTACTCTAATTTCATTTACTGGGCGACTTTTACTTTGTAAATGTAATATTACTTTGCAAATTATATTCTGTGACCTTATGACCAATCAAGACTCTGCATGTGTTTGAATATAGTTAATGATTGGCTTAAGACCAGTGTATGAAAAATTGATGGGTGAAACCTTAGGTGTTTTCTTACAATAAGGTTTCAATTGTTTATATTCGTTAATTATATTAGTTAACATGAACCAACAATGAACAATATTTCTACATCATAAATTTATCTTAATTTTAATTTCAGCAATTACGATTTCAAAACCAAAAGCAGTTAACATTAGTTAACGCACTGTGAACTGAAATGAACAAACAAAAGTATTTTTCACAAGGATTAATAAATGCTGTTAAAATATATATTGCTCATTGTTAGTTTGTTAATTGACATTAACAAACAAAATATCTTATTGTAAAGCCTTAATTGAGCAAAACAAAAACAGTAATAATTATTGAATTGTTGCATTTATGTAAAGTTTAATATTGATTTCAAGGTCTGCTTTTGAACTTTGGGGTCATGGAACAACAACAGATGAGCTTAGGATGTCGTTGTTGGAGTATCCAGAAGAAAACATGGTTTGTTCATGTTCCCCTCTTAATAAATACAATGTTATTTACAGAAAGCATCTCTGAATAAACTGTCTCTTGTATTACTTCTTCACAGGCTCCATATCTACAAGAAAATTCAACTTATAAGATCAATGTCTACACTTTCAACAAAACATTAGTGTTTAAGGACAGAATCAAAAAGATTGATGTAAGTATTTTGCTGTATTTACATGTTTTTATATTTTGAATACCTGATTCTTTGACATACAATCCATAATTGGTGTTAATTTAGCAACAGCTTTAACAGCAAGTTTGAATGTTTTCTGTTATGGACAGTGAAAATCATAAATATAAAATGCATTTTTGCCACAGGCTCTAGACTTCTTGCCATTTAAAGGGACAGTCAATCTAAAGGATCCAGAATATATTTTCTGTTTGCTGGAGGATTATGGCTCTGATCCTAATGACATCCCAGAGGAGCCTTTCCATATATACTTTGGGAGATGGGTGAGCAGCTCTTTCCATATATATATATATATATATATATATATATATATATATATTTATATTTGTATGGGTCAAAATTGTCGATTTTTCATTTATGCCAAAAATTATTAGGATATTAAGTAAAGATCATGTTCCACGAAGATATTTTGTAAATTTCTTACCATAAATGTATCAAAACTTATTTTTTTATTAGTAATATGCATTGTTAAGAACTTCATTTGGACAACATTAAAGGCAATTTTTTTTCAATATTTAGATTTTTTTGCACCTTCAAATTCCAGATTTTCAAATAGTTGTGTCTCGGCCAAATATTGTCCGATCCTAACAAACCACACATCAATGGAAAGCTTATTTATTCAGCTTTCAGATGATGTATAAATCTCAATTAAAGCAAATTTACACTTAAGACTGGTTTTGTCGTCCAAGGTCACACACATATATATATATATATATATAAAACGGTTCAGAATCAGAGCATTTCTGCTGTAGTTTTTGGATTTGTAAAATGCTTGATTTGTGCCCTAGAAAGTAAAGCTGAATGATGTCTTTGAAATAAAAGGTAACCTACTGTATTAATTCTTAAATATTAAACTGTTTTCTTATCAGATTGCAGATGGTCAGAGAGAATTAATTCGCTCTTACAGTGTGAAGAAGAGACATTTCATTGGGAACACTAGTATGGACGCTGGCCTATCCTTCATCATGGCCAATCATGCCAAAGTAAAGGCTGATGATTTGGTTTACGATCCTTTTGTTGGAACAGGTGAGGAAATGTCTGAGCGCATAGAAGGCTTTTAAATACAACCATTCATGTCTTTTGACATAAATTCAGACTCTAATATCTGATTGGATGAGCCACATTTGAAGCTGTTGTAAAATAGCCATCATATACACCGTTGTTCAAAGGTTGGGGGTCGATAATATTTTTAAATGTTTTTGAAAGAAGTCTCTTCTGCTCACCAAGGCTGCATTTATAAAGTAAAAACAGTAATATTGTAAATATCATTAAAAATTTAAGTTGTTCTCTATCGTAATATTTTGTGTAATTTATTCTCATGATGCCAAAGCTGAATTTTCAGCAGCCATTACTTCAGTCTTTAGAAATCATTCAAATATGCTGATTTGGTGCTCAAGAAATATTTCTTATTATCAGTGCTGAAAACAGTTGTGCTGCTTAATATTTTTTGTGGAATTATTTTTTTAATGCGTTATCAATTTTTTTGATGAATGGAAAGTTTAAAAGAACAGTAATTTTTAGTAGTATTGCATTTTATCAATTTTCTTACATTTATTTGTGTTCATTTAATAATTATTGGAATTTGAAACATTATATTGGTGTTTCTTCAACAACAAGTCAGTTTTAATATAAAAAGTCATTTAGCAAAGTCAGTGTATAAGTTTCTCATCCAACACAATGTCAGATATCTTTATTCTGCAAATTAATTCATTTAGTCTTGCAAAATGGGTTTGTTTGGCACGTTGTTAATCAGAACAGTTTAGATGCTTCATTTTGGGCCAAACTGAAGCAGGTGTTTGTGTTTGTTTCTCGTTCTGAGTGAAATCACATCTGACAGCTTGTCTGGGTGATTGAAGATATGTGCCATCATCTTCTGTTTCTTATTTGTGTCTAACACAAACCAGGAGCAGATCTCTATATCATTTTTTTTTCTTTTTTGTGATGGCTGAGAAATTCTCACTTTTCAATCTTAGTTGGCCCACTTTTCCTCTTTCTTTTGACTTTGAAAAGACACTTTCGAGTGTCATCAGTCAAATGAAGGATTGCTGGCTTTCTAAACAGCATGGGGCTGCATTTCTCTCTCGGTCTCTCTCCCAAAGCGTGGCTTATTGTGAGTTTGTAGCGTGCCATGATGTTGCCAGGGCTTTAACATAAGTCTGTTGTCACCACATGCGCTGAGATCTGCAGGCCAGATGTGCTTTAGTTAAACGCTCTCTGGTTGCCTGGAAATCCGTATAGGCCATACTTTTAAAGTGTCAAGAAGATATAAAGATATATCTACATACAGATACATTGCAGAGATTACCTGTATTATCTTAAATTCTGTAATGATTATTTTCTTACTCCCGTTTTGTTTTTCAGGTAGTCTTCTGGTAGCATGTTCACACTTTGGGGCTTATGTATGTGGAACAGACATCGATTATAACACTATCCATGGAATTGGTATGTTTTTTAAAAAGCCTTTTAAATCATTTTCTCCTGCAGTTTTCCACATAATGTAGGTTTAGTCATACCTTTGTAGTGAGTACACACCTGTGAGCATTTAAAACTGTTGCAGGAAAAGCCAGCAGGAAGAATCAGAAATGGAGAGGACCAGATGAGAACATCCGAGCGAACCTGCGGCAGTATGGGACTGAGAGTCTCTATGTGGACGTCATGGTGTCTGATGCTTCCAAACCTGTTTGGAGAAAAAACACACAGTTTGATGCCATTGTTACAGACCGTACGTTCCTAGAAACTTAAGGTCTTCAAAGGTGAAGGGTGTACAATTTATTTTTATGTTAAAATACTATAGCACACCTGATTGGACTAGCTAAGAACAAGTTGTTCCAAGCTGGATTTTCAGTTGCATGGGAATACTGTTTGTAAACAGTGTTCAATTATGTTTAGTGGCTCATAAATTACACACTTCACCTTTAAAGCCACATTATTTTTTATTTGTTACTATTAACTGTTATTTTGAAGCTTCAAGTGTTTTTCTTTTCCCTTGTGCAGCTCCATATGGCATTCGTGAGTCCACAAGGAGAACGGGATCTCATAAAGATATCATCAGACCTCCTGAGGACTTGTAAGCCTATCAATTTATCCACCTGCATTTTTAATGGATCCACTCTTTAGATATGAGCCAGTCATCCAGTAATCCTTTGCCTCACCTCTAACACAACAAATGGTACAAGACTATACAGTTACACTAGCATTCAAAGGCTTTTTAAAATGAAGTCTCTCCTGCATTTTTTGATCAATAATACAGTAAAAAGAGTAGTATTGAGAAATATTTTTAAATGTAGTTTATGCCTGTGATGGTAAAGCTGAATTTTCCGCAGCCATTACTTCAGAAATTTAGGAGTGAGAATTGGACCTTAAAATAAAGTGTGACCCAAATATTATTTTTGTTATCAGTACTGAGAAATATTTATATATTTATAAACTAGTTAGTAATGTTTATTCAGGCCTGAGAAAATAATGGTATTAAATAATAATGTCTTGAAGACTATCAGATTTTGATGTTCACTTGATCGATGTATAGGAAACTGGTTCTTGTGCTTAATGAAACAGTTTACCTAAAAAATGAAAATTGTCATCATTTACTCACACTCATGTTGTTTCAAAACACTTACGGCTTTCTTTTCCCCATGGAACACAAAAGATAATGTTGTGGATAATGTATTAGTCACCCTTTTCCATGCAATTGCAGTGCTACAAAAAGCAAAATTTTGAATTGATTTGTTCAAAAGACTCGATGAGGTAAATGAGACAGTCTTTTGCACTTTCAAAAATTTTACCAATTCCTTCACTTCTGCTCCATTGGAACAAACTGAGGGCAGGTAAATGATGACGGGCTTTCCTCTTTTTTTTTTTTCTTTTTTTTTTCTCTTGAGATTGTGAGTTGATTTATATTTTCTTGTGTTTCATATCCTAATGCAGCTCTGGAGAGAGTCACGTGCCTGTTTCAATGGCGTATCACCTGAGTGATATCTTTGCTGACCTCTTGAATTTTGCAGCCCACCACTTGGTTTTAGGTGGATGTCTCGTCTATTGGCTTCCAATCTACAGACCAGAGTAAGAGCACCTAATCTGACTGCTTGATAACATTCACTAACTTTATCAGATGCAGCATATTCCTCTAGCATTTGTACTGAATCAGTCACTAGGGGGCTATCTTCTACCTTCCTATGCCTGTGAATCGGAGCTCAAAGCACATCAGTAGCTCAAGCCCCCTGTTGAGGTGGTGGATGTTAAACCTGCTCAGGCTTGTTGACCTGTGGTCAGACCAGCATAGGAGCAGGTGTGAAGCCGTGGGGTATTTCCCACTGACCACAAACAGCAGTGTCCACAGATCACGCTATCCACTGATTACAGGGCCCGGGAAGAGCTGTGACTCAAAGGAGGGGCCCGCCGCTTGATCTATACCTTTACCTCATCTCCGTCTCGCTTATAGACAGATTTTCCATCATATAGTTACGGGATTCACTCCCACAAGATTGCTGATGCCAACAATAATGAATTTAGCTTGCGTTGTCTTGATTTAATACATGAATGAAGTGCTTTCCAAGTTGGGATGTGCAGATACAGTCACATATCACAGTTCTTTTTCTCATTATTTTTTATTTTTTTTGTGTTCATTCATATGATATCCTATGCCATACAATATTCAGCTGTATTTCAAAGTGTGTCTGGCACAATATTAACAAAATGCTAGTATGATAGTGGAAGTGAAAGACCTGTATTGTACACCAAGTTCAACTTTCATTCAGCAAGTACACATTAAATTAATTTATCAAAAGCTGTTTAAAAATACAAAAGATTTCTATTTCAAATAAATGTTGATCTTGAATGTTCTATTCAGCAATAATTCTGAATTAAAAATGTAACACATAATAATATAATAATAAGAAGAAATCAGCACATTAGAATGAGTTAATGGCTACTTCTGCCATCACAGGAATAAATTCAATTTTCAAATATATTCAAATAGTACACACTTATTTAAAAATTTAATACTATTTCACAATAGTATTGTTTTTACTTTGTTTTTGATCCAATAAATGCAGTCTTGGTGAGCATAAGAGACTTCTTGCAAAAACAAAAACAAAAAATCTTCATGACCCCAAACTTTGAACGGTACTGTGTATCTTTATCACTAAGTGCAGCAGAGAGTCAGAACCAAACTACACACAACTGAACTCCAGTATATCCGGCCGAAGGGTCAGAAGTGTATCTGGTGAATGTGTTGGGGTCTGCAGACAGGAAGGATTTAACTAAGAAACCAGCATAGCTGTCAGTGACATCACCACAAGGAGGCGCTGGCGTCAGGAGCTTTATGACCGCATCTTCATAGACGGCGTTAGTATAGCAACACTTGTGTTTATAAACTTTGGTGTCAAAGGAGCAGATGACTGCTGCTGGAATCTAGGGCTTCGACGCTGATTACCCTTGTAACAGTTAGAAGTGGAAACAGCCCTCAGTATTCAATTCATCCACTTTGTCTTGAGGAGAAAGTTCACAATCAAGCCCCAGACCAAATTAAACACTTCTTCCATAGTAAACATCAAAACTTCTGGTGACGCAGCGGGTCACTTGTTACAAACAAAAGCAAATGAGGTATGACAGAGAAAAATATCCAAACATTTTTTAATAATGTCTGCGGTGATCTAGACGTCAACATGACACTAAAAAGTGAGTCTTTTGATTCAGTTGAAGCATCTTTGACCTTTATGTTATTTGTTATGTTACCATTGCGTATTGTTGCAAATAGAAGAATAATCTCTCTTACGGGACACGGACGTCATGAAGTGAAGGCAGAGATGAGTGTGAGCCACATGGGATGTTAGTCAGCCATTAGTACCCCATAATGCACTAGTCTGTTCTGACTCATTGCCCTATATTCAGAAATGTGATTCTGTCATGTGATTTCTGTGGATGGGGGTTCTCCAGAGGGCCCTTCCTGGAAAGCTGACATTTGTTAGACATTTCTCCAAGGTGACAGGAGTAGCTCCGTGTAAACAGTGCGATGGAGAATATGTATGCTTCGTATGCCTCCTTGTTTTGCTTTGTCAGGTCCGTTGAAAAGAGGGCACATAATTTATGATTTGTTTGAAACGCAGCTAACTGCGTGTGCGCAGTGGTTTGTGGATCACTGGCATTGTGTGGATGAGGTTCAGCTAGAGCTACCAGCCCTCGAACCCATTTTTTTTTTTCATTGATTTCAGGCGTTAGCCATATTTACGTAATCGTCTGAAAAATGAAGGGAGTCGATGCGTGTGAACGCGTCTGTCAGCGCTTGAATGTTAACAGCCCACCAGCTCAACTCCCTGCTGAGTTAATGTCCCTACTAAATGTCTTCACTGCCTCTGGGAACAACGAATAGTTCGGATGTTCTCAGTGGTTCTGGTTAGACGGGCTCTTATGGTTGTGGCAGGGCTTCAGATTGCGATTTAAAATGGTCACAAATGTGAAAAATTGCTAAAATATGTGTTTTCAGAAGTTATTTTGTAAAATTGGTCTTTAGAGCATGGTATATCAACAAATCAGGGCTACAACAAACACAGGGAAAGCTGTGTAGTCCAATTCGAAGACAAGGACTTTTATGAGCTGATTATTTTTAATGCATCAGCCAGAATTCAGGATACTTGCTGTGTCTCAATCCGCATAAAATCCATTCTAAGTAGTATTTGAAATTAGAATTAGCTTGTCCTAAATCTTAGTATGTTGAAATTAGTATCCTGAAGGATCTAATGGCTAATATTGCCCGCAAATCATTGCGCTTTGAAGGAGGATTTGGTTCAGAACTATAAACACGATTAAAAAGAGTAGGCAAAAATTGGGACGCAGCGACTGCTTTGAATTTGCTTGCGAGTTAGCAGTTTGAATCAGACTCACTTGTTATTATTGAATCACACATAATGATTGTGTAATCACCACAGACCAATGGTGATTTTTCAGAAAGTTTGCTTTGGCAAGCTGTTTCAAACTCCTGAAACAAACTTTGTTTTGGCCTGGTTTTGTTTCTACTTCATTGTAGTTCGTTCTTAGTTTTTGCTTGAAGTATATTAGGGCTTTTAGCTTTAGGCCTTTTTAGGTCTTTTCTTTTTTTTTAAATTCATAACCGACTCCTTTGCTGAACTGAAAGTCGTTTTTTTTTTTTTTTTTAATCATCTTCAAAACAAAAAAGAATAAATCCTGCACACTATCCACATTTGCAAATGTATCAAAATATAAATTGGTCATGTGTTGTTTTTAAATTGGATTGTCGGAATTGTTTGCCTGATAAAGGTCATTGACCGAAACGTCGTGAAGGAATAAATTTATATTTTGATACATTTGCAAGTGTGGATAGTGTGCAGGATATATTCTTTTTTTGTTTTGAAGATGCACCTGTTTTTTGGTCATTGTTCCTAATTGATTTTTATCATTTTCGTAATGAACCAGGAATGATTGTGAATCATTATTGTAATGCATACTTTAGGTTCGAGACGCTTAGAAAAAAAACAAATTCTTTGGTTGTTGCTTAGCATGTGATGTCTAATTATAAGGTTCGCTTTGTTGATTAAAATTATATATTTTTAGCTAGCTTCATGTTGATTTTATTAACATAAGTCAAATTTAGTCTGTAACCCAACAAATGTGGTCACAACTTTCTTGCTATAGGGTAAACGTACCTATTAAGATAATGGTTTCAGTACACAAACATCATGTACTTTTACATCCATAATGTTATACATGAACAGTTTATTGCTGGTCTGTGGTTTTACAGTGCTGTATCACCCCTTTTCCATTGCTATGCAGTGCATGTGACGCGCTCAATTCAGCAACAACAGCTGATAGTTGTGACATCCCCTACCACTATCAAGGTGTTTCGTTTGTTAAGCGTGCAGCTGGCTGATCTGAAACTGTACTGTGGTCTGCAGGTACTGTGAGGAGATGGTGCCTCTTCACCCCTGTTTGACTCTCATCAGCAACTGCGAACAAACTCTGTCCAGCCACACGTCACGAAGACTCATCACCATGGAGAAGACCAAGGAGCCTGAGGTATGTGAGGCTTTTTTGGGTGGAGACCCTGTGGTCTGAAGATGAGCTTGATGTATGCAAACTGTCCTGAACATGTTTTATACTGTTACGTCTTTTATGGCGCCAATCTGAAAATAATCCTGCCATCTGGCTGTGATTGACTCTGTTTTTACGCCGCTTTAATGACTTAATCACACATTGTATGGAAAACAATCCATCTTTGGATTTGACAACCACTTCACTTCAAAACCCCAAATTGTTCCCATAAAAGCTTTCCTGAAACCCACGCACGAATATTTACCCAGACTGGCATGTGTCTCCACCAACTTACTCCCCAAACCTGGAACGTATATGTTATTTGTAGATGTCATGTCCTTGTCTTCCTCTTGAACTTGTTTCCATCCCCAAAGACAAAAAATGACTATCAAATCAGTCTCTTCTGTGAAAAACTGGCTCATTTCCCAAAGCTCAAGTTGCTCTGATGTGATCTTGGCATCGGATCCGTCAATAAGATTGTGGAGATCTCTGCAAAACTTCTCCTCGTGTCCAGCAGTAGCTGAAAAAAACATCTGAATAGTGTCCGTCACTCATTGTTTATGGATGTTTATCCTAATATCCTTGATCGGCTCTGTTAGACTGTTCTACAATGCTCTTCACATGAATTATAATATTAGGTTTAGAGTTCTGTTGCTTTTGTTTGAGAACAGAAGGAACATGTCTTGTTGCATTATGGGATAAATATTACCCAGTGTAGCTTATTTTTAGAACAAAACGCAGGACTTTTAGGAGCTTAGCAGATCTAGCATTAGTCCATTGCTGTCAAACAACTCTGAGTCAAGATGAGGCCCTGTTTCTGCCTTGTCTCATTCTCTTTCTCTCTGTTTCCATCTCTCTCTCTCTCGCTCTGTTGTTTCTCTTTACATTTTGCATTTTGGCACATAGATTCTGTGTGTCCTCATGTCCCCTGCTGAAGTACCTACACCAAACATCTGGTTTTCTTCTTGGGTAAATCTTACAAAGAAATGTCCAGGTCACAAACCAAAACTACTGAATTATATTTAGCATTAAAAAACAAGACCTTTTGTACTGTGACCTTTTTCTGACAATTGTTTCATTTTTTTTTTTTACAAGCACTAAAGTTAATGATGGACTAATATATATATATATATATATATATATAAGTAATAATATTATTATTATATATTTTTTTTCAGTTAATTTATTGGATTAATATTTAAAATCTAACTGAAAAATTTAAATAATTATATATTGAAGTGGTGTATAGTTACCAATTGCTATACACCAATTGCTTTATAATTGTACTTGTATGTATCCAACTATCTTTCTAAATGTGTATATATACTGTATATATTGTGTGTGTGTGTGTGTGTGTGTGTGTGTGTGTGTGTGTGTGTATATATACACACACACACACACACACACACACAATATATACAGTATATATACACATTTAGAAAGATAGTTGGAAAGAGATATATTATGTGTGTGTGTTGCATTTATTTGATCAAAAATACAGTAAAAATGATAATATTGTGAATTTTACTAACATTTAAAGAACAGTTTTCTATTTTAATGTATTTTAAATTTTTTGAATTAGAAATTTCAAAAGAAGGGCATTTATTTGGAATCTTTTTGTGAAAATATAAAAGTCCTTACTGACATTTAATCAGTTTGATGAATCCTTGCTGACTAAAAAAAAAAAATATATATATATATATAATTTTTTTTAATTTTATTTATTTTTTTAAGTAACTTACCGACCACATACTTTTGGTACTCTATATATTTGCATATATTTCGCAAGAGAATATTTATCATACAGTATAGTATACAGTAGGCTACTGATAATTGGGAGTTGAGGATAAATGTGCATAATTGTCATGAAAATAATAGATGTAATTTTCTTCAAGCAAAAATTTATTTATTTTTTATTTGTTTTTGTTTTTTTTGCTTTTTTTGGAGTGAAATATGACTTTGGACATCTCATGGCAGTTTTCATGAGATTCCCAGTGCTTTTCATCTTCATTTGTTCATCCTGTAATTCTAATTGACATTACAGCCCACTTAGGCCACCACAGACACTAGGGTCTGTTCCTGAGGCTTGTGTGGTCTGTGTTGCGTAAGTTTCGTTGTAAACTAAGGGCCCGGCGCGTGTGACCTGAACTGAGTCCTTGCTGACTGGCAGAAGGGAGTGTCTTGTAGAAGGTGCTGTTGATGGTTTGCAGGCCCAGAGCTGGAGTCATCACTTTCAGCTCAGTCTTCCTGCCACCTCGTTAGCCTGTGGCGCAGTGTGCTTCCCTCCTGCCCTCCTCCAGCAGGTCTTGCTTAAGATCCTGGCCCCGCTCTGAGCAGGAAAATCTGAGGAACTTAACACTCTGCTGTCTGTCATTAGGCACTTGACTGTGAGCTTGTGAAGGGAAGACATAAAAGTGTGTTGTGCTCAGCCAAACTTTCAGACCCGTTTCTGCCATTTTGCTTTAGGGCGCCTTTGTTTTTTGTGCGGTTTTGTTGAATTTATTTGAATAAGTGCATTTAAACTGATAAAAATGTAAAATTACACTGTCTGCTGCTTGTTTTGCATTGCATTGTCATTTCAAACCTTCACTATCTGTCAAAAGTTTGGGTAATGCTCACCAAGGCTGCATTTATTTAATCAAAAATACAATATTGTGAAAAATTATTACAATTTAGAATTTTATTTTTTATTTTATTTTTTTTTATTTATTTTCAAATCTAAATTATTCATTTGATTGCAAAGCTGAATGTTCAGTAGCCATTACTCCAGTCTTCAGTGCCACATGATCCTTCAGAAATCATTCTAATATGCTGATTTGTTGCTCTGTTATTATCAGTTTTTCTGTTTAATATTTTTGTGGAAAAGGTGATGCATTTTTTTCAGGATGGTTTGATAAACAGAACATTCAATGAACAGCATTTATTTGAAAAATAAGTCTTGTCATTACAAATGTCTTCACTGTCATCAATTTAATGCATCTTTGCTTAATAAAATCAGCATATTACAATGATTTCTGAAGGATTGTGAGACACTGAAGACTGGAGTAATGTCTATTGAAAATTAAGTTTTGCCATTACAGGAATAAATGATGTAAATAATGTGAAAACTTCTGTTTTTACTGTATTTTGGTTAAATAAATGCAGCCTTGGTGGGCATTAAAAAAAAAAAAAAAAAACATTATTAATTGTTCTAAACTTTTGAACAGTAATACATATGACTTAGTTTCTTCCAGAAAATGTAAAATAAGAAAATAACCAGCTCCACTTGAATTTAGGCTATTTGCAATAAAAAAAAACAACCCAGTACTGAACCAATTTGCCTTTTGAAGTTGACTTGTTCAAAACTTCTAAAGAGAAAAATGCTAATAAAATTTAACCCTCCACCACTGATGATTTGCTTGAATCCTGTGCTTCGGATGTTCTTTATTTAAGCTGTTTAATATGCTTTCTTGCAGGATTCAGACAGACTGGTGCACCTTGCTGACCCTCGCTTCACCCCGTACCAGGGTCACAACTCTTTCAGAGAGAAATACTTCAGTGGTCTCACCAAGAAGAACGGAAAGGACACCAAAGCCACCCCAAGAAATAAAGAATAACACACGAGAAGAATGGTTTAAGTTATATTTTTATTTATATATTAATTTTTTTTTATTTTCTTTTTTATAGCATTATTGTATTTTAAATGTTTTTTCAATAAAAACCCTTGTTTTATCAGTTGTCTTCTCTTCTTTTTATCTTTCCCCTCTCTAAAGCGAGCCCTACAGACGCGATTGAATTTATTGCAGCATTACAAATATGTGTTGAAGATAAATTGGCGACAGGGATTAGCGCAATACTTGTTTCTCTGAGTGCTTGCAAAGTAGAAAGATGTAGGGGTGTAATGTAATGTGCCTACTGGACATTTGCAGAGAAAGATGGAGCGCTGGGCTTGCTATCTAAACTCCCTTAAGAGTTTCTACCAGGTCAGGTAGACATCTGACTAATGAATCTGCATAAGACTTAAACTCACCTCAAAGAGAGCTGTCTAGTTTAATATAAATAAGATCTCCTATGAAAATAAGGAGAGATCTTAGAGGGATTTGAGCAGAGATTTAACATGTTGTCATAAATTGCTAGATGCATGCATTTCTATTAGGATAGATCTAATTTTTGCTTTATTTAATCCTGAGGCAGATCCCAAACATTAAAAAAATGCAAGTTTTTCTGTCTCTTTTACCATTCAGAGAATCTTTAGAGCAAGCAGAAATGAAATGGATCATTGTTCATCTACCGCAAGCAGATAAGCTTCCTTCCATTCCTAAACTCTCCCCTGTAGAGGACTGATGAAGTGAAAAACCACAGAACTGTCCACGCAGACTTCAACTGTTCCAGGCAGAAACCCAATTCCCATTAGAAGATGAGCTCACATTTGTTTATTTTTTTTCTTTTTCTTTTTTATAAATGGAAATGAATGAAAAATAGACTGCAAAATGTTGTGAACAACCTAACATATCAATTAGTGGATAAGTTGTGTTAAGGGGGTGTTCACCTACAAATGAGCATTCTTTTGTCATTTACTCACCCTCAAGGTGATCAAAAACACAACAGAAGATATTTTGACGAATGTTGGTAAGCAAACAGTTGATGGTAACCATTGATCTTTCTTCTCAACATCTTTTGTAAAACTTTTTTTTGGGGGGTGAAATTCCCTTCAATGTCAGATGAGATTCTATATCATATGCCCCAGCATTCATTAGTTGAATGATATTGGGATTCCATTTATTTCTGTTAAAGAAATATAAAGACCAGTCCTTTCCTCACTATTCAAGTATAGAAAAAAAAAATAGGCAGCAGGAAGTTGCTTCAACGATGTTGGCCTTTACCTCCACTGTACTGTAAAAAAAAAAAGTTGAGCCAACTTAAAATTTTAAGGCAACCAGCTTCAGCAGATTTTTGAGTTTTCTCAACTTGTCGTTTTAAGTTTATACAACAAAAAATTTGAGAATCTCCCACAAAAATAAATTGAGCAAACTCAAAAATCTGCTGAAGCTGGTTGCCTTAAAATTTTAAGTTGGCTCAACTTTTTATTTTTTTTAATTTTTTTACATTGTGGTGCTCTGAAGAGAAGGGGAAAACAGCCAATGAAACAAGAAATCCAAGGCACTCGAATGGGATATAATACAAAAATATATTTTTCTGGTTTATTTAGTTGTTTTGTAATTTTATACCCCTATTTTAAGCACTTTTGTAATATCAATTCATTCATCTATCCATTCAGACAAAATGTCAGTCCCCCCCCCCCCCCCCCCCCCCCAAAATTCCCCTTTAATATGGAAATGTCTCTAAAAATGTATGTATGAATTACTGTTCAAAAGTTTGGGACTTGGAAAAAAAGTCTTTTATGTATTTATTTATTATTTAAAATGTAATTTATTCCTGTGATGGCAAAGCTAAATTTTCAGTGTCACATGATTTCTTATTAGTTTCAATGTTGAAAGCAGTTGTGCTAATTTGATATTTTTGTGGAAACTGTAAAACATTACTTTACTTTAAAAAGTCTTTACTGTCACTTTTGATAAATATGATATGTTCTTGCTTAACATAAGCATTGAAAATCTTACTGACCCCAAACTTTTGAATGGCGGTGGGTATTTATACTATCATAGTCAAGGATTTCTGAAAGCATGCCAGAAAACTGGAGGAACCTCACAAATGTGAGTATTCCAATTTGTTTATATTTTTAAATAGATGCCACTATTTCCTAATTAAATGACTGAAACACAAAAAGCACACATGGGACATGTTTCTGTCTTAAACAATGAGTGCTTTAATGTTATTTATCCTAGTGTGAGTGTTCTGCCAGGGCTAGATGTTTTCAATTTCAAGTGCTTAAAAATATCTAAATTGACTCTAATTCCCAATATTTCCCTTTTGTTTTCAAATGAGCTGTGCAGTTTAAATGGGGTGCTCAGGAACAGCCAATAAAACTAATAACCAGCAAAAACAATAACCACACGCGCTCTCACCATGCAGCGCAGTCTTAAGAGAACCTTTGAGACAGTTTTATTAGCTTCATATGGCAGCAAAACAAATACGTTCACCCACACACACCAAAAAAATATATAGAAAAAAGAGGAACCGAATAACAATAAACAATTCTTCATAGTTGGCTTTTAGCTTTTGTGTGTTCAGATGGTTTGCATGTGCTTACATCATTGATTATCAGCACGTTTTGGTTTTGTGTGGTATCTGAATCATCCTACAGACCAGAAAGTGAATGGCATTGCTGTGTGCTTATTTTATGTAATTTGTGTTTTTTTCAGGTTTCTTGTGATGATCTACTCGAGTTAAAAGCTCCACCTCAACTCCGTCACCCCCTCATCTTCTCCAGCCTGCACAAACAAACCCTTCAGAGAAACAGATGAGCACTCTTAAGCTTGCTGTGTTTCATTCATTTCTCTGTGGAACTTAGCCATTTTGTGGCTCCTGAATGTTTACTCACAAACCGAGGTGTTAGGAGTTTGTTATTCTGGCTTTATGATTCTGTACATTTTCAGCTGTGTCTTGTTAAGCTGTGTTGTGATTCTCACCCTCTCAGACTAAATGGCAAAGTTTTTTTTGACTGGACCATTTGTGTGAAACGTAATATTTAAGTCAACTTGACCTGCTGTTTGCAACCCATACTTTTGTAAAACGACATAGTAACACGGCATGTTCAATGAGAAATGTAAGGAAGGTTTTAAAGGAATAGTTCACACAAAAATGACTCGCCATCAGGCCATCAAAGAAATGACTTGTGGATTTTTGTGATGTTTTTATCAGCTCACATTCTGACGGCACCCATTCACTGCAAAGGATCCATTGGAGGGCAAGTGCTAAATTTCTCCGAATCTGTTCTGATGAAGAAACAAGCTCATCTACGTCTGTAATCTTTGGGTAATCTATTACGATAATTTTATCCTTCAGCAATTGATTGGATATTGAAAGGGGATCTTGTATTAATTTTAATTTCAAGTTCATTTTAAATTAATATTATACGATGCAGCATGAATAATTAATTAGGATATGTTGTGATGTTATGAAAGGCTATAATTCATATTTTGCAACAGAGGAGCCTCTGCAAATGATAGCAATGGTCAATGACTCTTAAACTTTTCATGCATTTCCATAAATACATGACCAAAAAAATCTTTACTACTTCAATGTGGGCTGTTCTGTTTTGACCGCGAGGAAGGGTCTACTCATTCCAGCCGCTTAAATTATTATCTCACTTCCTCCCACTGGACATTCCACTACTGTGCCGACCTTTTCTCACTTCAGTGGAGTGGCTGGGATGCAATAAACCCACTTTGATTATGACTTACTTCATCTTGAGAAAACCCAGACGAGTCTAGAACGCACGCCATGCTTTGAAAAAGTGGAAATCGAAAGTCAGTGACCGGCCTGTCACCGAATCTCGTCCTTTATCGCGTCCGTTTCCTCGTGACCTGGCGTGACCCTACAACTTACATAAGCCTTGCATTCTAATTTTGTTAAAAACAAAAATCTGTTTTCAACCTGTTGGTCAAACCGCTTTTTTATTAGTACTACAGTTTCAGAGGTATGCCATAAACTTCCCTTTCACCCCATTCTGAGGCGAAGTTGACAAACATTGACAAACACTGAAAAAAAATGTGTCGCTGACTTTTATTAATCGAGTAGAAAGTCCCTAAAACATCTGTGGGGGAATTTAGTGGAGAAAAAATGGCTTAACGATAGGCCAACATAATTATCCTCAATGAGGGGAACCTCTAACGGGTTCATCCCGCCACATTTTAATGACTGGTGGGTGCCAAGTGGCAAATGTGGTTACCATGACACCATCCTCTGCTTGTTTCTCTTTCCATTGCAATGGGCATAAACGAGTCTGATGAGATTCAACAGTAGGGTAAAGGTTTCATATTGGAAACTTTTGGGTAATTCTCTTCATTATTGTTTTTAAAGATTCGTTATTATATTAAATGTTGGACCACACAAAAATTCTACCAAGAAAAATATATATATATGTTTTAATTTTAATTTTTATTAAATTTAATTAAATATATATAGTATATTAATTTACAGTGAATTTTCTCTTGATCTTGATTTCTTGTTTAAATTAAATCATATAAATGAAATATAAAATTATTTATATACGCTATACATAGCATACAATACAGCTTTGGACATTCTTTTAAGGAAAGATGCATTGAATTGATCAAAATTGACAGAAAATACATTTATAGTATAACAAAAAGATTTTATTCATTAAAAATACTGAAAAATGTATCTCGGTTTCAACAAAAAATATTAAGCAGTAGTAATTAATAGCAATAATAATTGTAATAATTAGAACAATTATTTATAATTAGGGGCTAATAATAATTCATAAACTGAGAACCAAAATCATAAAATTTGAATAATTTCTGAAGGATCATGTGATATGAGATATGAGTAATGACTGCAAAAATTCAGCTTTGCATCACAAGAATAAATTATATTTTTAAATATAATAAAATAGAAAACAGCTATTTTAAACTGTAATAACATTTCACAATAATACTGTTTATCTGTATTTTTGACCAAATAAATGCAGCCTATAGGTGAGCATAAGAGACTTCTTTCAAAAACATTATAAACATCTGTTTACCCCTATATTTTTAATTTATAGTCGGTAACAGATCAGTTAAATCACCATATATACATCTTTTTTTCTTTTTTTCTTTTTTTTTTTTTTGCTGAAAAAATACCAAATTAACATGTTTAGGATAACAATATATTTTAATAATTCCGTTTTTTTTTTTTTTCTCTGAGTCATTGGGTTTGAATTTCTGTGATATGCTTAAGTGCACACAGGGAGGATGTGATTGCAGCGTGAGGGTGTGTAATTGGGGGTGTCGAGCTGCCAACACCAGGCTCTCACGTCTGACTTGCATCGTGGAATGTACTGTACATATGGGTCTACGTTAACCAAGGCCAGGAAATACGCAAGAGACTGAATTCTTGATTTCTCCCCCATGATTCCTCAAAGACCATCACCCCTATCGAGGCAGACAAATTTGTGCAGGTAAACATGACCCCTGGAGGCTCACCTTGACTGAAGCAGCATCACACCTGTCTATGGCCCACAGGTGAAGGAGCTAAACAGGCCTCAGCCCAGAGCTCCCAGGCTTCTGAAAACCCCTGTCAGGAAAGATCCTATTCTCTGTGAACCCTTTGTTGTGCTGGGCACACAAGACCAGATGTGTTTTAGATCTGAAGAACATCAGTAATAGAAGAGTCCTAATGCAGCTGGGGATCTTGGGTAATGTAGTGTAAATCGGGGTGCTTTTCTATAAGTTACTTAAGTGTATTATATGTATGTTGTGTGGATGTGAACAAACTCGAAAAAGAAGTATTTGATCTATCTATCTATCTATCTATGGATAAGAATAAGCTTAATTTACATATATTTACACATGTTATTTAAAATTTATTAAGATTAAATTAAATTAAAATATATTTATCACTTACAGAATAAGTGTTGTAATCAGTGTATTGTTTTAAAAAAAAGTTGTTGACTGACATGTAAAATAACCAATGACTCTTTCTTTTCTCTGGCATTTAGAGGTGAACTACTGAGAACTCTGAGAGCAAAGCAGAATGCACAGGTGAGAAAAATTACATTTTATTTGCTTACTATGAGACTTGCTGTGTTCTCTCTTGAATCATTTTCAGAATTTCATGTCGCAAATCTCCTAAATCTTGGTGAGTCATCCATTAAGTTGATCCATTAGGTTATAAGGAAGGATCTGAAAAATTTATAAACACGATTTTATATCCAGATTAAAAACTCCAGTTAATCAGATAGAAGCTTGTCACTTTAAAGGGATAGTTCACTCAAAAATGTTGTTCCAAACCTGTATGAGTTTCTTTCTTATGTTGATCATTAAAGAAGATATTTTGAAGAATGCTGGTAATCAAACATTTGATGGTCCCCATTGACTTCTATTATAGTATTTATTTCCCTATAATGGAAGTCAGTGGGGACCAACAAATATTTGGTTCTTCAAAATAGCTTCTTTAGATCTTCAAGACAGAAAGTTATACATGTTTGGAACGACATGAGGGTGAGTAAAAGATGACAAATTTTCATTTTTGGGGGAACTATTCCTTTAAATAATATATTGCGGATGAAAGAAAGATGGATGCACACCGGTTACCATCCAACTTTTGATGAATGCAATTGTAAAGGTTGACAATTGCACATTTTAATTGTGCTCGTTTTAGTTTCACTGTAGCTAAACAATGTTGCCATGAGGCTTTTTTTATTTTTTATTCCTGCTCTACAGCTGCAAATGAACCGCAGAGCAGTCCAGCTTGGTCACCGAAGCTCAAGAATCAAATTGCTCAGTAAGACAAAATTACACTCAGATCTGTTTCTCTCATGGGGGTTATTTGATTTGGAAATGATTAGTGGTTTTTGCATGCGGGTTAATGCCAGATATGGAACTGGTTGCATGAATGAATGTGTGATAGCATTCAGTTTTTTTATGATACAATAAATAGCACAGCATGTTCTTTATTTAGAGGGTTTGTGAATGCGGGCAGAATGCGGTTATGGGTTTGATGTGCGATTTCCATGTTTGTTACCAATATTTCTAGACCGTGATGTTTGTAGGCCTGAGATCAAAAGTTTATTTTGATTATGGTCATAGAAATATACATGATACAGCCTTTAGACCATCAAGAAACCATTAATCAATGTGCATTTTATCTTAAGTTTTTCCATGTGTCATATCCACAAGAAGAGAGACTTGTATACACACAATGGGCTTCAGAAGTCTGAGACTACGTTGAAAATCCATGCCAGACTGTCATAGGTAGGCTAAAACATGCCAGAAGTCATATTTTTATTGTCTCCAGGAAAACAGGAGGAAAATAAATGAATCAGGAACATTTAAAAAATGAAATAAAAATGCAATAAAAGTATAGCATGTGGCTTAACTTGGCAAGGTGTATGTTTCTTGGTTGCTAGCACCATAGTGATGGAAAGACAAACCTAATTTCTCTGGGTGTGCTGTTCACACTCATGCAGAGTTATGCCATCAGGGGACAACATCATAGGCTTTTCCATTCTGTTTCTTTTTGAAAGTTATTGAACCTCGGCTTTATTGAATTTGGCTTCCTGTAAATGCACTTTATTTCCTCATCTGTGGAGAAAAGGTCCAACAGGTCCAATTTTCCATTTGCTAAACAATTATTTTATAGGGATTTTTACATCCTTAGTATACTAAATCCTCAGATCTTAAATGCTTTCAAAGTTCCACCTTGTAGAATTACGATGAACAGAGGGCGAATTATTACAGGTTTGGTGAATAAGTTTACAGGAACTTTTCACCCAAAACACGTTTGTGAAGAACTGTTATGCAGTGTTTGTCATATGGCAATTCATACACGAATTTGCATTTTCATCCAGCCCATGCTGTGTTCAGACCATTATAGCCTATAAAATCTATAATCATTTATGATTTTGACTAATCTCTTTTCTTAAAAAATGGTTTAAAGGCTGGAATGTGATTTTTCTCATTTCATAAAGCCTTTTGTTTTTGTCAAACTTTATATTATTTGAACTGTAAATTTGTTTAAATTGTTCTTTTTACAGAATTTCTGTGGAAGAATTTAAAGAGAAATCAAGAGTATTATTAGTTGATCCCCCTTCTTCATAAATGTATTATTTATTATTTCACAAATAATTACAAAGAATCAATATGTGACCCTGGACCACAAAACCAGTCTTTAGTCGCTGGGGTATATTTGTAGCAATACATTGTATGGGTCAAAATTATATTTTTTTCTTTTATGCCAAAAATCATTAGGATCATTTGTAAAGATTGTGTTCCATGAAGATATTTTGTAAATGTCAAAACTTAATTTTTTTAAGGACTTCATTTGGACAACTTTAAAGGCGATTTTCTCAATATTTTGACTTTTTTTTCACCCTCAGATTCCAGATTTTCAAATAGTTGTATCTCGGCCAAATATTGTCCGATCCTAACAAACCATACATCAATGGAAAGCTTATTTATTCAGCTTTCAGACAATTGCCCCTTATGACTGGTTTTGTGGTCCAGGGTCACATATAACCAAATAATGCATTATATTAAATGCACAATTTAAATGTAAAAATTTTTACATTATACTTTCATTTCAATTTTCTTCAAATTTCTTTAAAAGCAAATCACCAGTCAAGGGTGGAAAATAATCAGTAGTTATGTGACAGCATTGCTTGGAGCAGTAAAACCATTAGTCGTACCTGTAAATCGCAGTAGCTCGCTCTTTCAACAGTTTCCTTGGCTTATGAAGAAAGAAGAAATTCACCAAGCGAATAATGGCAAATCATTTTTATCAGCACCTCTGACGATGCAGTTAAACATCAGTGCACGGGGTATAATTATTTAAGCCGCAGTTAGCTCAAAGTTTTTGAAAGCTAAAGAATGAAAGAGCCCTCACCTGATTTAGAGAGTGTTGATCTGCCTTTATGACACACTTAGCACCTCATCATACTTCCCCAGATGCAGCTGTAAAGATCTAGAGCTTTGCCCGCCACACTTGGAACAGCGCTGATATTTACACAACAGGTTACAGCCTGCTGTTCCCCACACCAGACTATACTGCAGTGAGGAGTGACACTTTTAAAATGAACACATTACATTATTTCATTACTTTGTTACATTGTTCATTTGTATCTACAGAAATATGTTACTTTTTTCCATTAAAGTCCAGGGGCATTTCTAGCCCTTCATCAGCACTTAGGCACAGGCCTTCAAAAAAGTGCCCATATTTTGATAGGATATAACCCTTACGAAAATTAACCATGGTTTTACTACAAATAAAACCAAAAAACCATGGTTACTATAGTTAAACCATGCTAACCACAAATTAACCATGGTTTTGCAACACTAAGCATAGTTTAACCATGTTATTTGTTGTAAAACTGTGGCTATGGTAGTCAATAAGCCAAAAAAAAAAAAATCATGGTTACTACAATTATACTATAATAAAACCATGGTTAATTTTCGTAGGGAAATTGATACAAATCGTGTTTACCTGACACACAGAGCTGTTTACAGGCTGTACGCACAAAACGAGCTGTTTTGTGATTGACAGACAATAGAGATATCTACTATATGACTTGATTGCTGAAATATTATCAGAGAAAATGATTATCTCACATTTAGTTACAAGCTGTATGCGTTTGATTCACCAAAAAGACACGATTCATTTGAGTCACTTGTTCAGGAATCTGACTACACTGGTTACGCAGTATGCTTTTGATTCACTTAAAAGAGTCGGTTCAAAAGAGTCATTCGTTTTGAAATTAGACTACACTGGTCATGCTAGATTCACTAGCAAGTTGAATCATTTAAGTTGAGTGTTTTAATTTGGTATTCTCGAAGAAGAATGGGCATACAAGAACCGTTAACAGAACCGAACATTCCCAGCCCTAGTAGCCTATGTTCTTGTATTAAAAAAAAGTTATCAGCAATATTTAATGTCCAAAGAACAACAGTGTGGCTTATATGGACAGGAAAATATGATTACCCTGTAATAAGAAGCAGGTGCTGTGTCTGGTTACTAACATACCCTTCCCTTGATGCTGTTAACAAGACTGAAATATGAAGGAATGAATTAACCTTGAATGCAGCAGAACTGCAAATACCCAGCACTACGTAATGCTGGAACACATGACTGAATCTGCAAACAATGCACTGTACAGTATGATTGGGGGTGTTGAAATCCCTGTACATCATGCGTTACATTGAATAGGTCAAGAATGCGGTCACACACACTATCTAAGGATCAAACGCAGGGTGTTGAATGCTCAGTGACGTCAGGAGTCTGAAAACATGGCAGAAACTCTGCATCATTTTCAGCACCTACTTCTGATGACGTGTAAGCATGAGACCATTAAAGCTGGCAAAAATATGATTATTTATCAATGTCAATGAGCCAGAATTGAAAACTTTAATCACCTGCACTAAACTGAAACTCATCTCCAAGCATTATTTCACCTTTGATTCCTTGGGCTTTTTTTTCCAGCTCCAAATGCGCATTGACAGATGTTCTGCTTGTTAGCTGAGATCTTTGAGCTCTGGTCTGAACTTCAGAGTGCTGGACGAGCTTTGGCTTACTGGCCTGAGTATAAAGAAAAGTAGCAATTATTCTTTTGGACATTATTCTATAGTCCATAAAACGTCAAAGGTATGAAATCTGACATTTTTAACAACAATGTCTGTTCAATATGAAAGCGATTGTGGGTTTCACTGTTTTCACTGAGATTTAATTTCTTCAGAAATTAAGTTAGACATAACAGAAATAGGCTTCACAGGAATTTTGATGCTGCACAAGAACATTTCAGTTGTAGACCTCAATTTTGTAACTAATGTACATTATGCAGAGCCTTATTTCACATTTTGAAATCAGGGCCCATGTTAGCCCCCAAACATCTGATCTGGTAGTAGTTTGGTGAGCAGGTATGAAGTTTCTGCAGAAAGGGCAGATTGCTCGAAGAAGCAAAATACACAAAACTACGTACAGTTACTTTAATAAGCAGCCAGTGTGCAATGTAAACACCAATTTTTTTTCTCTTGCAAATATGATAAGCAAAACCCATGATAAGAGTGTGCGTGTGTGTGTGTGTGTGTGTGTGTGTGTGTGTGTGTGTGTGTGTGTGTGTGTGTGTGTGTGTCCGTGTCCGTGTCCGTGTCCGTGTCCGTGTCCTTGTTTATGCTACACTGAGGGGACCAAATGTCCCCACAAGGATAGTAAAACCAGTAAACATTGACCTGGGGACATTTTTCAGGTCCCCTTGAGGAAACAAGCTAAAAAATCATACAGAGTGAGTTTTTTTGAGAAAGTAAAAATGCAGAAAGTGTCCTGTAAGGGGTAGGTTTAGGTGTAGGGTTGGTGTAGGACAATAGCACATACAGTAAGTACAGTATAAAAACCATTACACCTATGGAAATAGCAAACCAGACGTGTGTGTGTGTGTGTGTGTGTGTGTGTGTGCGTGCGTGCGTGCGTGCGTGCGTGCGTGCGTGCGTGCGTGTGTGTGTGTGTGTGTGTGTGTGTGTGTGTGTTTTAAGAAATTAACACTTTTTAGTAAGGATTTATACAAATATTTCTATTTCAAATCATTTTAATTTTTGAAGTTTCCCTAAAATATTCATAATCATAAGAACCATTATTAATAAGCATCAATAATAACTGAGAACCAATGATTTCTGAAGGATCATGTGACGCCGCATCCTGAAAATTCAGCTTTTCCATTGCAGGAACAAATTACATTTCAAAATACTGTATATTAAAATAGAAATCAGTTTTTTTAACTGTAAAAATATTATACATTATAATAATCTAATATAAATAATAATTTATATATATATATATATTTCAACCTTTTGACCGCTAGTGTATTGCAATTTTATTGCTATATACGGTGCTCTTATGCTAAATGATAAAGTTGTTTGTGTGCCAGAAGATGTATTACTGCTCTGAAGCTCCACTTCTCTGCACTTGTTCTCGAAGCATCTGTATCCATTTGTCACAGTCAAATGAAATGATCCCATCATATCCTTATACATGCCAGTCACTCGGCTGTGGGGTGAGCCCTTTGGAAGAGCCCCATTGTTTGATTTGACAGTACAGTTAAGAGCTCTTCCTCTGAGTTGCAGCTGTTGGCCCGAGCGGACGGGAGCGAGACCACGGACTGCAGGTATGTGGAGGTGAGCAATGACAGGCTTTTTAAGCCTCCTCTTTGATGTTCTGACCCCCTCTGGGAGCTAAAAGGGTAATGTGAGACGTCAGGGAGCACAATGACTCTCTCACCTGCACCCTTTGAAGATCCAAGCATGCCTAGGACATCTCCATCAGAGGATCCACAGACGTTTATGGGCCCTTTTTCTTTCTTTCTTGTTTTGAGTGCACTAGTCAAACTACTCCCCAAGTCTTTGTGGCCGTGTGTTTCTCAGCGCTCTGGTTACAGCGGCTCTTGTTCAGGATGAGAGCGGTGTCAACCTGCTCCGCGGCCTGATCAGCATCAATCGCTCAGCCTCTGTATGTCAGTGAACCTTGAGGGTGACCTCCTGCGCTGACCAATTCTCCAGCCAGATTCTCTTTCCAGGATGGTTTCTCACAACGTACCTCTGCAACTGTGACTTGTGGCATTTTTTCTATAAAATACTGTTGCTTCTCAAGACTTGCTGTAGGTATAGACTTGCAGAAATGAGCTCAGATTTGCTATTCTTCCTAGACAGAAGTCACTGTTATCAGAGCACAAAATTGAAAAAAATAAAATAAAGAAGTGTGTTATTTCTGCACCTCTAGTGTTTTAATTTAGAGCCATGGTTCTCAAAAAGGTCACACACTGTAATGTAAAATAATAATAATAATAATAATAATGAACAAATAAAATAATTATAATAATTCAACATTTACAATTCAAAATAGTAAAAAAAAAATGTTTTCAGTTTTTATACTTCAGATTTTCATGTTTAATTCAATGTATTACTTGCTATTTCTTTTATTTCTTTTTTAATTAAATGTCACATTTACTAGCAGTTTCTGAGTGAAAACTGTTTCTATGCCATTTTTTTCACAGTAGGGAAAAACAATAAATTAGTAAGTCTGACTACTTGGAAAAAGTATCATGATTTGATGACTTGAGATAAATTTAATTGAATAAAAAAAAATTAATCATTTGTGTTTATAATAAACCTTTATAATAAACAAAATGAAGCCATATCCATATTTTCTTATTCTTATTTGCCCTATGTGTTCTTAGTAACATGAATACATTTTCAATGTTCAGTTTATAAAGTATTTGAAAAAGAAAAAAAAAATGTTTTCTGATGAGGCAGTCATCTCTCACCCTGACATGGCCACAGGAGGGAGTCGGAGGGTCAAGAACATTTTCCAGCCTTGTTATTATAAACAGGTCTGTTTCTAAATATTGCTGTACTAATGAGTACTCTTGTTGTAGGATGCTCTAGAGCCAGACCAGAGGAGCCAGTGTGAATCAAAGCAACTATAGCCAATGGCAACGGTTTGTGTGCAGACAGGTGAAAAAGATACTTCTGTAGGTCAGTGCAAGGTCATCATGCAGAAGACAGATAAGTGACTCTGCATGAGGTAATACCACATCAACCACACACACCTATTTGGCTTGGCAAAGAGAGCTCTTTGTTAGTGCAGAGAAGTGCTGATGGCTTCTGTCCCCCTCTGGTAGGGTCACAGGGGCCCTTTTCTGAAACAAAATAGGCCATGCACCTGACAAAGAGCCAACATCATCAAATATTGATCTATATTTACACTACCAGTCAAAAGTTTGGAGACACTGAATAAATTTGTTTCAAATGATTTTTAAAACGTTTGATCTTTTCATATATGCATGAAATTAGATTTGTAGACATAAATTGTGCATATGCATTTTTTTTTTTTTTTGCAAATTTAAAATTTTATATTGTTTGAAAAGTGTAAACATGTTTTAAATATATAAGTTAATGTTGAAAAAAGCAGACAAGACACACTGTAAAAAAATCTGTGAAAATACAGCACCACATACTGTACTGATACGTTTTTGTTGTTGTTGTTGTTGTTGTTGTTTTTAACAGATGCTTTACCTGTGTTTTGAATTTTGTTGTTGTGTTGTAGGGTTTATGAACCTTTCTGTAAAATTAATAAATAATGTCCTGGCAGGAATTTAAAAAAAAAAAAAAAAAAACATTGCATACATCGGCACACCTTCAGTATTGTTCTTTGTTTGTTTGTTTATTTATTTGTTTAATTTTAAATAAAATGTAAATAAAAGATTTAAAACTTTTTGTTTTCATTTATAATTTATCATTTGAAATTAGATTTGTAGACAGGCATACAGTAAATTGTGCCTATAAATTTCTTTACAAAACTAAAATTTGAAATAAACGTGATTTAAATAGATGGGATGAAATGTAAGAAAAGCTGTCTACCATACATACTTCAATATTTTATTTTATTTTATTTTATTTTATTTATTTTTAAATTCAATTTAATCTTTAACTATTTTTATCAAATGTGGAGAAAAAAAACTGTGTGCGTGTCGGGTAGTGTATATTTATGGCAAATGCTAAAGCTAAACATGAGCTATATCTTATGATATGTATGCATGCTTATTATTTAGAGGTAGAATGGGGTAACGTGTCACCCACTTAATCTAACAAACTGTGCAAAGTGATAACATTTTATTCTTTCTCCTCACAGTCACTCTCAGCGTCCTATCCAATTTCCATCTGGAATTAATGACCACATTAATCTGGTCTCCCTGTTACTCATCACCCATAATTCTCTGCTGTGACCTCTATGACCCTCACCTCCTCTTGCGCCTGTCCTCTTCTCCTCCTCCTCATCCTCTTTTCCAGCAGCATTCACCTCTGAATGACTCGAGGCTCTGGCAGGGTGACAGCCCCTGTCTGTCTCTCCCGGACCAGCCTGAACCAACACCAGCTTAATCCCCAGGATCACCTTTCCCCCATGGGGACACAAGTGTGGATCAGTGGGACAGAGCTCCAGGAATCTCCTCTTTTAATTTGGGTACAGAACCACACCGCGCCATACACGAAACATCTTTATTAGTACAGATGTTATATTTTGAGCCCCATTTAATGAAAGTTGAATCAGGCAGGTGTGCGCTTAAAGGGAGAGTTCATCCAAAAATGAAAATTCTGTCATTATTTACTTACCTGAAGCTATATGAAAGCTTTGTGTGAGGAAAAGACTGAAACTGAACCCATTATTTACATTTTCTCTTTTGCTGCAGATCTCAAATCTCATTTATATTCAGATACAGTATGGTGTTTTAAAACATATCATCCCAGTGATGATGATTGCAATTTGTTATATTTTGTCTTGAGACTGATCATAATGTGTTACATTTAAATATGCATATAATCAAATCACACAAATAAGATTTAAGAGCTGTGGAGAAGGGCAATTTTTAAGTATATACACTACAGTCCAAAAGCTGAATTTTCAGCATTATTGCTCCAGTATTCAGTGTCACATGATCCTTCAGGAATCATTCCAATATGCTAATATATCTGGTGCTCATGAATCATTTCTTATTATTGTCAATGTTGAAAACACTTGTGCTGCTTAATGTTTTTGTGGAAACTTTGATACTTTTTTCAGGATACTTTGATGTACAGAAAAAAATATAATTATTTTGTGAGAATGTAAAAGTCACATATGATCAATTTAATGCATCCTTGCTGAACAGAAATATTGGGTTATTATAATTTTTCTCAAAACAAAAAAGCAAAACCAAACAAAGCATAAAAATGACTACCTCCAACCATTTTAGTCCTAAATTCTCAGGCAATATTGTGTCTTAAGTAACATTATTTTGTTTTAAGATTCAGGTATTTTCAAAAGAAACAACACAAAATATTAAAATTGATTTATTTACTAAGTAAATAAATAGCAGGTTTACCATCTGATATGGTATTCAATTATTGCTATATTAATATACCATGATATTTGCATGATACAAAATGGAAACCATGAAATTATTATTCTACATATCCAATCAGATGAAAGCATAAATGATGTAGTTCTAATTCAGTTCCTTTGATGAGTTTAATAAAATCTGCTTGAATTGTAGTGAGGGGATGTTTCTTGCTCAGTATTTTGCCCTGCATAGCTGACAAGGGCTCATCCAGAAATAGCACTCACTCCACAGCAGAGTGGTGTCAGAATCAGTAGCTCTCTAACCATGAAAAACTACTTGCATCTGCTTAATTTCACTTCCCTTGTGGCAAGTCAGAGAATGAATTACCGAGAGGGAGGATTTATTAACCATGCGGATTCAAACCCATGGCTGAACGCTCTGTTTTGCGTACGTTGGGTTGTGAGAAGCATACGTAGAAAGAACATGCAAGCCAGACGCCACAAGTTTTGGTGTCTGATTGTCGGTAAAGATAAGATCTAGCACAATGGAAACATGTCGGATGAGGAAATACGCTAAGACACCAGTAAAAGTGAGAGAGTGGGGGGACTCCAGGCATGAGAGGCATCTTAGCTCTGTACACTCATATGTTCACAGGCTGAGGTCAGTGAACCTGAGAGTAAAACAAACCGTTAAGCTAACAGAGGGCGCCATGCATCACTGCACATGCATTCTTGTCAGTGGGAGATCTCATGGCTCATAGAGCCAGACTGGTGGATGCATTTTTTTACAGCGTGGTTTACCAAAGCTGAGAAGAGTGCAAGGATTTTCACATTAGCCTGTGTAGATAGCATAATGTGTATTTGCCACAAAGTCTCACAACAATATAACTAATAAAAAAACAGCAAAATGCGATTACTCACAAAGAGTTCTTGAGAAAATAAGATGATTATTCATTTATTTATTTATGAGTTTTTTTTACCATAGTCAAAATGAGTGCAAGGATTTGCACATTAGCCTGTTTAGAAAGTATTATGTGTTATAGTCTCACAACAATATTAAACAACAACAACAAAAAAACAACAACAAGCTGTTATTACTCATAAAGAGTATTTTTAATTTTATTTATTTATTTACAGCATGGTTTACCAAAATAAAGAAAAATGTCCAAAGATTTGTACATTAGCTTGGTTAAAGAGTATGTGTTGCGATTGTTTGCAAAGAGTACTTGAATATGGAAGATGATTATTGTTTATTTTTATTTTTATTTTTTTACAGCATGGTTTACCAAAATCAAAAGTGCAAAGATTTGCACAATAGCCTATGTGTTTGCAAACTTAGACTTAGAACAATATATTAAAAATGGCGAGATGCGATCACTCACAAAAAGTACTTGAATAGGTAAGGCATTTATTTATTTATTTATTTTACAGCATGGTTTACCGAAGTCAAGCAGAGTGCAAAGATTTGCACATTAACCTGATTAGAAAGTATGATTTGTGTTTGCAAACATAGTCTCACAACAAAATTTTAAAAATAGTGAGATGCGATTACTCGCAAAGAGTACTTGAAAAGGTAATGCAATTATTTCTTAATTTATTTAATTTTTTACAGCATGGTTTACCAAAGTCAAGCAGAGAGATTTATACATTATACATTAGTCTCACAACAATATATATATATATATATATATATATATATATTTTTTTTTTTTTTTTTTTTTTTTTAAACAAGAGTAACTAAATACTCAAACAATTTATATGGTGAGTACTCAAGTAGGCGAAATAACAGAAATGGCCATCCCTTGTTTGAATGCTTTTCTGTATGTGTGTTTGTGTATGTCAGCTTGTGTGCTTGCACCCTCCATGCCCCATCACCCTGGTGCCCTGTGGTTAATTGGATTCAGACAGGGCTTGTTGATGGGAGGGAAGAGTGTGGCTGCATTGTTATCTGAGGGTCTCGACGCAGCATCAGTTTGATAACATAAGCTCTGCACTCCCTGAGCACTGCCCCCTCAGCACAGCGAGAAGCGCTCTTACACAAGACTCCGGAGCATGGCACAGCTGACCGGATTCACACACACCACACAAACATTCTTACTTGCTTGTTAGGCATGGGAATTTAATGATTCTGATACCTTTCGATACTGTTAATTCATATAATTGAAAATACTAAATGCCAATGTCTTATGCTGACCAAGGCTCTAATATTGTCAAATAATATAACATTAACTGTTTCCTATTTTATTATATTTTAAAATATTTTATTTCTGTGAATTTTCATCAGCCATTACTCCGGTCTTCAGTATTACAAGATTCTTCAGAAATCATTATTATATGCTGATTTGGTGCACAAGTAAAAATGTATTATTATTATCAATGTTGAAAACAGTTATGTGAATTAATATTTTTATAAGAAACATGATTTTTTTTTTCAGGAGTCTTGATGATAATGAATAAAGAACTTAAAAATGTTTATGCACTTATTCATTCTTCACTGTGTGTGTGTGTGTGTGTGTGTGTGTGTGTGTGTGTGTGTGTGTGTGTGTGTGTGTGTGTGTGTGTGTGTGTGTATGCGCTTTGCTTTATGGTGCTTTTGCAGCAGTACAGTTGTAGAACAAAAGTCATTCACATTTAGGATAAAATTTGGGTGAAATAATGAATAAAAGCACTATTTATTATAACACAATATCTAATGCATATCTTTAATTCGTAAAGTCAGAATTCATTGATTGTTGACTCAGTGAATATTTTTATCCAGTCAATTGATTAAATAGTACTAGCTCAAAAAAAGTTATTATGTGAATAGGACTACATGACCAAACTTTATGTATGAGAACAAATATAATAAACAAATTATATATATATATGTATAATGGAAAGTCAGTTTTCTAGCCTGCTGCTCATAAAAATTTGCAAGAGCTTTCCCTTGTCTCCTGAGCTCAGGGAGGACCATACAAGGGAGAACAGTGAGAAAATGTGTATTTGTTGATGTTTGTGGGTGTTCATTGCACAGGGGTGGTAACTCAAGTTTGGACAGTTTTATATAGTTGAGTACACTCTGAAAAGGTGCCGTAAATCAATTTTATTTGCTGTTTGCTCTGATCACACCTCTCTTGACCTTTGACCTCCTTGACTTGACAGATATTTTGGGTTTGCTTGAGCAGTTAGGCCTGTTCATGTTTCCCTTTTTTAATGCATAATACTTTCTCCCTGCAAAAGATTTTAGGGTGGTAAATGCATTTCCCTAGTCAGAATTAAAGGAGTATTTCACCCGATGATGCACTCCTTCTGTGCTTCCAGGAATAGAGAAAACAATACAGGACTGGAATGACACGAGGGTGAGTGAATGAGGACAGACTATGCACAAGAAATAGCCTGTATTTTAATGTTTCTAAAGTGGTTGAGGCCTAGCAGCATATGATGAAACGCTGCAGTCATGCAGTGCAGGAAGACAGTGGTGGGAGCTTGTGATGTTCTGATAAGACAGTAAGCTAGTTGGAATATCCACTGTGTCTCTGACACCTAGGAATGTCATCAGATAACAAACCATATGAAGTGAGACAGGAACGTAAGTCACTCCAAAGATACACAGCCAGAAGGGAGAGAAAAAGAATGAGTGAGAGAGGATGGATGAATGGTCAGTAGAAGCATATATTTTTTCCCCATGTGGGGGGGAAAAATACTCTTTTTCTCTAGCATGTCTGACTTGGATTCCCAGAAAGAACAATACTGATATGTTCATGGGTGCTTCTACAATTAGTGGGAATTGTTTTGTACCTGAAGATGATTTTAAAGAGAAAATGCCTATAAAAAAAAAAAGAATCTTGGAAAAAACTTTGATGCACAAGTTTTAAAAATGGGAAATCGTCTGGTTCAGTGCACTAACATCCATTTCAATTGGATATTAAATATTAGGGTGTTTATATGCATATTGATCTGTTTATGGGGATTTTTAAAGAGAAAATACTTAAACATTTATGTAGAAGTTTTAAGAATCATAAATTGTCTAGTTTTGTGCACTAACATCCATTTCAAATGCAAAAGCTTTGGATGTTAGATAGTAGGATGTTTATAATATGCATGTTCCGAGTAGTAATATTAATCTTTTTATGGGTGATTCTACAACTAGGGCAAGTTTGGTGCACAGTATAATACAGTATATTCACCCTGCACAATGGTTGCCAGTATCCTTTGACATAACTGCTGCTTCATTCCCATAACAACTGCTCCATTTTCCAAAAGTCTCTTTGTTTTTCTTCAGTCAGAATCAGTTTACTGCCCTGTTTAATCCATAATCTTGTTGTTATTTGTCATGGTAAATGCAGGGAGCTCCAGTATGTCCCGTTCACACGGCTTCAGTCGGGCCCGCCATCAGGCACCATACCACAGTGGATATAAACATAAAGTGGGAATGCAAACAACCCCCCCCCCCCTTTACTATTTCCGCTTTTGCTTAGACTCACTCTCAAAATCTCATTTCCACAAGTGATTACATTTCAAAAGGCCTCTCAGACACTGCTGTCGTGAACTCCTCGGATCAGAGGCATGACAGTGCTGTATAAATAAGCACAGACTTGATGGACTGAGCATGCAATTAGGCCATTTAGTGACTTTAATGGCATAAAAGAGATGTAGGAGACGGACATAGACAAGGCAGGAAGTATAAAGCATACAGTATTTGTATCAAAGCAGCTAATCAGTTTTGTCATGACATTATCCTGCAGTTGTGGCATTTACTGTTCAGGTGATATGCTAAAAATACCAATGAAATGATGACTCTTTTTATTCCCATGCTGTTACCTTCAAATTGTTGAAAGCATATATTTAATACACACCCAACAACATTACAATCAGATGTACAATGCTGATGTGTGGAAATACTTTACCGGCAGGTTCATAATTTAAAGACAGACAGCAAGCCAGCAAGAAAGATGTTTCTGTCAGAGTTATGAAACTCCCTCTTTTGAATTTTTTTTTCTTCTGCAGGGATGAGACTCATGCTGAATGAGAACCATGGTCTGAGAAGAAAAGAAATACTGTCCACATGGAGACAGTATTTGAATATATATTCATTTGTGTTGCAGAACACATTTTCCAAGCAGATTATGAATCTAATTAAATGCATTTCTTTCCAGCTCCATTCCCCCATGAAATATGAATTTATATCCAGAATTGTCAATTTTACTTCATTGGAGTTCATGGATCCATGACTGACTGATCATCTTTGCTAAAAACGGATCTGGAAATACCTTCACAGACCTCCTGTGGAGAAAACTGCCATAAATGCAGTTCCTGTCCAAAATACATACGCACATGATCTAATACAGCCAGGAATCAAAGACTCCCATGATGCTGCAGGAAATGTATGAGCCAATACTAAGATTTTCCATGGTAGCATCTTCAGAGTTATCTCCACCAGAGCCATATAAACGTGCCAACATGTGATTTTCTTTAATCATATGGAATGAGTTTCAGTTGCCTACAACCATGTGGTCAAGGTTATTAATCTCATCATCTTCCATGAAGAAGCTGGAAGACGATGTTCCTTTCATCTTACAGGACACGCAGACACAAAAGTTATCTTTCAAATACAACTATTTTTAAGTGTTAGTAGATTTTATGTCTTACAATTAGTTTTTTGCTCAGAATTCCAACAACAACAAAAAGCCCAAATTGTATGATTTATTATTGGGGGTTTTTGGGGGGGGTTTTCTGTGACGGAAACAGGCTTCCACATTATACTGATCAAATGTATAGCTTGAATGTACTGTAAGTTGCTTTGGGTAAAAGTGTCTGCCAAATGAATAAATATTAAATATTTACAATGAAATATTTATTGAAATTCAAATTCAAATGTTTGACATACATTTTGGGCATAGTGAGGACATATTGCAATGCTTACTTTGCACCTGTACAGAAATCCATATGTGAAGCATATTTTCCAAGGTGTCATGACATTCAGCAGAAGCTGAGAAAACCCTTAACACGTTTCTCCTGCAAATGTGTGTGACGTACTGCAGCATTTGTTCACCTGTTTTAAATTGCAAGTCAGTGTTGGAGGTCCCAACTCTTTGTTTTCCACTGTTTGTCCATGAAAATGTATTTTGGAGCCTCTACACCAAGATAGTTTGTTGCAGTCTGGATTATTAGTTATTTCAGCCAAAATCAGATTTGGTCAAACACCTCACTGCACCATTAGGTACTATGTTTAAACATTTTTTCATGCATTACTCTTTTAAAATTGGAAATGTTCTTGTTCTGTTTTAATGGAAAAGCTTTGAATGGTAGATATCAGGGTGTTTATATGCATATTTAGAGTAGTATCTACACAGAATCATATGTTATCTTAAAGTAATATCTGTAGACCACCTGTTTCAAAAAGCTTGTTCTTTATCAAAGTCTTGCAACAATGTACTTAAAGGTTCTCTGAAGATTTATAATCCATTTGCTCTGGTTTAAATTACCCCATCTGTAGCCATTGTGGCAAAACTTCAAACATTGGATTCGGTAGGACTTTTTTGAGCACCTGGTTGCTACATTTATCAGTAATGATAAAACAATTTAATGACCTCCATTACTTGTTCTGTTGACCTTCTGCATTTGTTTTATGTAGATACTGAACAGAGTGCAATACAGATAAACCTTCTTAGGTTGCATTTCATTGTCAGCGAGTTACCATCACTGACTGAGGAGCTAATGAATTGGATGCACATTTGGACAAGGTAATTATGTGTCTTAGTCTTAGTATACGACCCCTTCTTAGACCTCTTGATCTGTCTGTCCTCTTTGCTTGATTTACCAAAATGGTGATATCCACATAATATTATAAATCTGTGGCTTCTTAAGTGGTTTGGACTGAGTACAGAACACATCTAAAACTGAAGTATTTCACCGGTGACAGTCTGCATTTGTGTAGCATTATGTCTGTCAGCCATTGAAACATGTGTCTGGTCCATACTCTTACTTTACAAAGGCTGCAGTGTGGAGGAGGAAACTGAATGAGAACTCATCACCTCCATAACTGGGCTGCTTTCTGTGAATGAGACTCAGCTTCACAAGATGAATGTAGGAAATGAGATGGTTAGGCCTGGTAGAGTAAGATATGGAAATGGCGGTGTTAGTAGCTGTGTGTGAAGATGAGTGTGATAAAGCTTTATTTTCAATAGCTGTGATGGCAGTGCTTTTGAGTAAATGATGTATGAAGCTTTGGCGGAGACTTCAAGATTCCATCAAAACAGGAAATGGAAAAATATGTTGTAGAATGCTCATGAGATGCTTAAAGGGATAGTTCACCCAAAAATGAAAATTCTGTCATCATTTGCTCACCCTCAAGTAGTTCCAAACCTGTACGAATGTCTTTGTTCTGCTGAACACAAAGGAAGATATTCTGAAGAATGTGGGAAACAGAGCAGTTCTGGGGCACCATTGACTTCCATAGTATTTTTTTTTCCCCTGCTATGGAAGTCAATGGTGCCCCAAAACAGCCTTGTTACAAACTTTCTTCAAAATATCTTCCTTTGTGTTCGGCAGAACAAAGAAATTCATACAGGTTTGGATATACTTGAGGGTGAGTAAATGACGACAGAATTTTCATTTTAAAAAAGTCTAAAGATAAGCGTAATTCTTTGTAACAGTAATAAAACCGAAAAATGAAATGTTTATGTGTGGTATATATTTTCCTCCTTCTGAAACAATAGTTTTGAGGTTGACAGGTCTCTAGCCAGTGCGAACCAATGCTAATATTCATGTACATACTGATAAAGGTTTCAAATGTTTTTTTTTTTTTTGTTTGTTTGTTTTAATTCTCATTAAAATATGGCAAGTATTCAGTTAGATATTTGTGATTTGCGAGTTCTGGGTGAAATTATCCACTTATCCATGTAATTACAAGATCCCTGCAGCTAAAACTATCTGATTGTGTATTTAGTTGTTAAAATGTCTTGATCCAAAAGATTCCAGCAATCTGTAAATGAAACCCACATGAAATACCAGAACAAGAACTACCACTAATCAGTCCTTTGAAGTGTTACTCAGTTCCTTGTTATTCTGTAGGAAACTCCCACGCTTACAAATTATTGTTTTAGTAGCATTCTGAGGTTAGAGTAAAATAATTTTTTTATTTTTAAAAAAATAAAATTATATATATATATATATATATATATATATATATATATATATATATGCAATAAACACTTAAGAATAAGTTTTCAATTACTGCAGCCGCATTGTTTCTTAACAGCTCGGTTGTTTTGCATCACAATTTATCAGTTAAGAAAGATCTTAAGCACAGATAAATTAATCAGCTCTGTAAATATGTGTCGAAAACACGTTTTTGCTCCATTAAAGGTGAGTAATGTCATGGCCATGCTTTTACATGTGTATTAAAAAAACTGTAGTGAGGATGGAGAAAAATGAGTGGGTCAAGCTGAAACATTTTATTAGTGAATAAGATGAATAAAGCCGGGAGCTATTCTCTTTCATTTTAAACTCAGCCAAATGCCAAAGCCCAGAGCAATTAATAGAAACCATAAAACATGTGCCATTAAAATGGACTCAAAGTTCTGGCAACGGTTCAGCTCCATCTTATATATTAATTTATTTTTAATTCAACAAATGCTTTGCAGCTGTTTTACATTCTTTGAGCTCAGGGGACAAAAAATCACAGAAAGTAATACACCTGAAAAAGAAGGAACGTCTGATCTACAAATGCATTTGTATCCCTTGTTGAATGTTTATTTTATTCTACTTTATTGTATTGTGTTTTATATTGTTCATTTCTTGGTATGTATTGTTTTTAAATACCATTACTGGCATTTTTTTCGAGCTATAGCAATATTGTCTATTTCAAACAATAAAGTGATTTGTAATTATTTGAGTTATAAAACTTCATAAATAAAAAAATAGCCATAATTAAATAAAAAAAATTAGCTGTAATAGCATTAAATAGCTATAATAAATACGAACGACATTCATCGTTTTGTATCTTTAACAAAAAAAAAAGAAGTTATTTTTCACTTGTGTAAAATCATTAAGCCAAAACAGAACCAGATTAATCAAATTAAAAGTGTCTGACTATCATTTCTTATCTAAAACCCTGAAATGCATTCTAAACTTACAAAGAAATATAAAGCTTCATAACTTTCAAGTGATCCACACAAGTTCACCCACAGATCGATGTAAATACGCACGTATCACGTGCTCGTGAGAGCAGCCATTGAGCTCTTTATACGTCATCATCAAGAGCCGGTAGTGAAGCGCGCGGTATTTTGAATACAACGAAAAACAAACAGTCGCGAGCATTATTTTCGATTTTCAAAACGGTAAACTAACGGCTTCAAACAACCAAAACATGTCAAAGAAAGCACCGAGAGCAGCCCTGAAGCTCCATATGAAGAAGAACACTAATATACGGATAGGAAAAAACGCAGACTTGATGGTGAGTGAATGAAAATGAACCACAATAGTTTCCACCACAAACGGCCGTCATATTCACATGGAATTATGATTTCAGATTTAATTTAGCTGTCAAATGACGTGTATTGTTATGCAGTTGTTGTGTAACTGTTAGTCAGAATATTATCTGTTTAATCTCTAGGCTAACTTACATCATGTTTAACTTACTGGGGTAACGTTAGAGGTGGATGTTCGTTGTTGTATAACGTAGGTCTGTGTCTCAAAATCTAGTAAGCTGCCTACTTAGACAGCACTATGGACATCTTAGGAAGCTCGGAACTTGTAAGCGCCTATATGAAGCACAGCAATGATGTCTAGGCAGTGAGATCAGTACGTTTTGAGACACATCTATAAGTTGTCATCACGGACAAGGAGGAAACAGTTTTTGTTCTCATTTTGTGAACTAAAATATTAAAAAAACATCCGTATAACGTTACTGTATCGCAATGCAATGCACGCGTCTCAACCGATGTGAAAGGTCAGATTTGGAAGAAAATTGCAATAATGTGTTATTCACTTAAAGAAAAAATAGTTTTCCTTTGAATATATATATTTTGAAGGAATATATATGTATGTGTGTATTTTTTATTTATTAATTTTTTGTAGCACAATGCCATACAAAGCAGTTATTAAGACCCTAGGTGAACATAATGCAGTATGGTTGCATATTTTTAGGACTCTCCTCAGTTCTTAAGTGCTTAATAAAAGTATTTTAGTGTGTTAATGTGTTATTTTAACCACAGTTACAATACTTCTAGCTATTCTTTGTTACTCCCTTATAATTTACAAAACATTAAAAAATGTGACGCAACCAATTTCACATGTAAGAAGGAATCTGAAAATATTATATTGCATTTTAACTTTAGTTACAATTATTTATGGAAAGGTATAGCGCTAGTAGTAGACTTTACAGGACTATACCACATTAGTTGGTAGGGTTCTTTTTGATTTGGAACAAACACTTTATATATAGCTTACAGCATGGGTGAGCCAGTTTGTTTTAGAGAAAGGAATACAGCTAATGCAAATGAGCTGAATTAGTGGGACATTACCGGCTCCTTTCATGTCGTTTTGCAGACCTCATTATGAGGAAGATTGTGATGTTGTTTCCCAAAGAAGAACGTTGTTTCCCAAAGCAGTTTTCATATGGAGGTGATTTGAAATGTTTAATGTTAATGTCTGATGCATTTTATTGAATTATTATACAAAAATCAAGAAGCACTGCTGTCTCCCACCAGCCACTCTTCTCTTTAAGAGTTTACTATATTTACAATAAGCTACAATTTATTTATTTCTGACTTGTTTTTTTTGGTTATTAATATTATTATTATGTGAAACTGGACTGGGACATGACTATATAAGCTATATAAGCTATAAGTCTCTGTTAGAAACGCATGTAGAGCATTTTTAATAACTGCGAGACCATGGCTCCAACAGTAATGATTTGTTTGCTACCAGTATAACGTTCTTGCCCATCTTGTCACTTAGGAAAAGACCTAATTCTAGGATCAGAAAACCACAACTGGGAGGACAAGCCATTAAAATCAAACACCATATTGTGACTTTTTTGAAGTCAATTTTATTTTAAGTAACTTGGCCCTTTAAATTAGCAGATGTGTTTACATTTGTTTAGCATTTTATATCCAAGCGGCACTGATGAAACCAATTTGTGTTATGCATTATCACGTGAAGTGGCCACTGTAAATGTTGTTACATGCAATAGATGTATGGTAGTGTTGCATGCTGCCTTTTTGATTCCTTGATGCTGACCACTTCATAGCTTAAGATGATTAAAAGGAACTTCAGTTTTCAAAAGGGGAGTCCAGTGGTTTAGGTTGATTGAGGTTTGCCTCTCGGCAAGTTTGCCTAGTGTTTTCCATGGGAATTAGGGAATTGCTTATCCGTTGTTTTTAAGTTGAGGGGCACTGTACATAGTTGATTATGCTCTGTGTGTGTGTAGGATGTCCGTGTGCTAACAGGGTCCTAATTAAAGGTCCATTGCAGCTGGTCTTTCTTTATAGAGACTGGAGGTGGGGATGTAAAAGCCGCCTGAAAGGTGCTCTGCTTTACAGGGGTCTAATCCAGCCATTAAATTAAAAGTGCAGGAAAAAATGAAAGAAAGGCTCTTTTTTTTTACCGTCCTATGAATATGTACCGGTTTGATCTGGTTTCCTGTGCTTTTAATGACAAAATTCCTAATAAGGCCCTTCACACGTTGCCTTATGCATCACATCATGAATGAGTCTGCTTTTAATTGGTCAAGCTATGATTGTGTTTTAGCTTTCAGATGAAACCATTATTTCTCTGATTGTAGACCTACAATTACAAGTATTTCCAGCACTGATTTTAAATCTATAGGTTCAGAGATAAAAATGTGATTGCATTCTGAATTTGATGTGATGAGATAAACAAACACGCACACACACCCACACACAGTCTGGCATTTGTAGTTTATGGGGATTATCCATAGGCATAATGGTTTTTATACTGTACAAACTGTATGTGCTATTGCCCTACACCAACCCTACACCTAAACCTACCCCTTACAGGAAACTACTGGCAATTTTTGAATTTCATATAACATAATTGTGTGTGTTTTTTAAGCCTTTTGTTGTACGGGGACACAGGAAGTGTCCTCATAAACCATGTTTATGTTGTAGTACCCATGTTATTATACACATTTGTGTCCTCATAAACCATATATACCAGTACACACACACACACACGCACAATATTTCCATTAATTTTTTTTTTTTGCTTCATTCAAAAGCATACATGTAGCATGACCAGTGTAGTCTGATTCACAAAGAAATGATTCTTATGAACCTGTTCTTTGACTACGGATCACTCAATGTATGAATTTTGAATCCCTTTAAATCTTTAGAAATTCAAATTCTTTAAGTCTTGTGAAGCCTTTTGATAGCTTTGTGTGTTCATGAGGAACAGATTGAGATTAGGATAAATAGACTGGTAGAGTAGATGTCAAAATGGCAAATGAGAAACAGAGGTGTTTACACCCAGAACACTGATTTTGAACTGTAAAACAATAACAGGAATACATGTTCAATTTCCTCAGAAACGTTTGATCCAGATTTCTCCGTGATGGCTTTTACTTACCTGTTCTGTGCTCTCTCAAAAGTGCTTATATTCATGTTTCCTGTCTCCTGCATCAGATCAGATATAAACACTGAAACAGCTTGTGAGAATATCCCAGTCATACTATTTCATCTCTCCTGTTTATAAGTGCGTCCCGCCGGGTGGAGCAGTGGCTTAAGACAGCGCTTTGTTCCCCCTGCTGAACTGAGATAGCCTATACTGCATTTGATGGTTGATTGAACACGAAAATAATCAGCTGGATCCTGCAAGGAAGCTGTGGAAAAGTGTCTGTTTTCTTTTTCCAGATCTCCCCCCCCAAACTGTAGACCCACTCTTGCCCCCCGACAGCAACGTTTCCTCCCTGGTGTTAAGAATCTCTGGGAAAGTGTGGAAAATCAATGGCCTGTTTTGGCGGCCAGGCCAACAGCTCCTGGCATTTTCACACCAGGTCATTAGAAGTGTGCTGTAATTGGATGATGGGTTCCTGAACTGAAATTGGTGGTTGCAGATTGTTTAAGAGTGTTTATTTAAGAGCTGATAAATGCAAATCCTGGTCTGTTGGTGAGTCTGGTGAGGTGAATGTTTTGAATTTGTGCTTTTTAAGAAATTTGAAAGTCTTTCATTGTTAGAATTGATTTATGTTGCTAGAATGTTCACCAGGATTTGCTGTTGGTCTTCTTTCTTGCATTAATTTGCATACTGAATTGTGTTTGACATTTCTGTTTTATATATATATATATATATATATATATATATATATATATATATATATATATATATATATATATATATATATATAGTTTGCTGGCCAATCAAGCACAGTAACACCAAGGTCATTGAACCAGCTTTTGGTACCTTTGGCAGAGTGGGCAGGTGCCAAGTCCTGCTGGAAAATGAAATCAGCATCTCCATAAAGCTTGTCAGCAGAAGGAAGCATGAAGTGCTCTAAAATTTCCTGGTAGATGGCTGCGTTGACTGTGGACATCAGAAAACACAGTGGACCAACACCAGCAGATGACATGGCACCCCAAACCATCACTGACTGTGGAAACTTCACACTGGACTTCAAGCAACATGGATTCTGTGCCTCTCCACTCTTCCTCCAGACTCTGGGACCTTGATTTCCAAATGAAATGCAAAATTTACTTTCATCTGAAAAGAGGACTGAAAAGAGCAACAGTCCAGTTCTTTTTCTCCACAGTCCAGATAAGACGCTTCTGACGATGTTTCTGGTTCAGAAGTGGCTTGGTAGCCCATTTCCTGAAGATGTCTGAGCGTGGTGACTCTTAATGCACTGACTCCAGCTTTAGTCCACTCCTTGTGAAGCTCTCACAAGTGTTTGAATCAGCTTGGCTTGACAGTATTCTCAAGCTTGCAGTCATCCCTGTTGCTTGTGCACCTTTTCCTACCCAAATTCTTCCTTCCAGTCAACTTTGCATTTAATATGCTTTGATACAGCACTCTGTAAACAGCCACACCTTTCAGTAATGACCCTCTGTGACTTACCATCTTTGAGGTCGTCAATGTTCGTCTTTTGGATCATTGCCAAGTCAGCAGTCTTCTCCATTATTGTCAAAGAACAAGAGATACCCGGAATTTATACTGTAGGGATGGTCATTAATTGAAACTCAAATGTAAATATTCTAATATTTTGAGATACTGATTTTTGACTTTCATGAGCTGTAAGCTCTAATAATCAAAATTAAAACAAAAAAACTTTTGAAATGTTTTACTTCACATGCAATGAATCTAAAATATATGAAAGTTTCTCTTTTTTAAATAACTTACAAGAAAAAAATGAACTTTTTCACGACATTCTAATTTATTGAGATGCACATATATATATATATATATATATATATATATATATATATATATATATATATATATATATATATATATATATATATATATATATATATATAAATATTAGGGATGCACAATCAGTGCCCTATTGTTATTGGCTGATATTATTATTTTTAATTTGTCAATATTGGATTAAATTGTGCATGCTCATTCTTTATATTTTCATAGTACATTGGCATCTAATGCTCACTTTATAATTTTGCAGATGGCAAAATGAAGATCTTTTTTTTTTTTTTTATTCAGTAATTTATAATGCTGTGACGCCCAAAATTAAATTAACTCCCATAAAATTTAAAGGGATTTTTGATATTGTTTAGACAAAATATAATTTTTAAATGGATCTTTTTAATGTAGCTTTTTTATTATTAATTATCGGTACCAGTTATCGGTTGTCCAGACTTTTAATTTGCAGTGCATATCTCTTATAACTTATTTACAGTTCAAAGATGGTGTTTTTTTTTTATTTATTTTTTTTTTTTTAGTTGGTTGGTTGGTTAAATTCCCTGGGAATTGAACATAAGGAGTTGCTAGTGCTATGCTCTACTGTTTGAGCTACAGGAAGGCCAGAAAAAACAGCATTGCCTTTTGGTTTTGTTGTATGAGTGTTGTTAACTCATCTGGTGTTTAATGGTGCAGTGTGAACTAGCCTTGAAACTTACACTTAAACTCACACTTTTCTTTTTCTGCAGTCTAAGCAAAGGGATTTCCTTCAGGTAATCTAAATCCAGATTCATCTTGTTACACTTTTTTTGTTACAAGACCAAGATGACATTTGGACAGACAACAGGCACTGCACTGCACGCTCTGAGTCTCTTTAATGTTCCTAATGCTGCTGAGACTGGTTTTCTCTGCACTCCTCTGCCCTCGGTGAGGATTCCATGTGCTTTCTGTGTCTGAGCGAGGCAACAGAGACAGCCTCCGCTGTAATCAGTTCAGCCCGGTCGTTATGTTTTGGCAAAGCCTCTGGCACAGGGGAAGCCTGCACGGGCTTCTCAGTTTCCTTCTCGAAAACACTCTCAAGACCAGCTGTTGGAGAAGTATTCAGACGCCCTAGAGATGACCCACAATTATGAAAATGAGGTATTAATAGATTTAAATTACATCCAAATGGCGTTGTGTAGATGCACAAGGAGCGCTGCCTTTTTTCAGCTGAAACCATTAGGAAAACTAGCTGGATGTGGTTCAGCGGATGTGGTCAATTGTTTCATTTGTGTATGTGTGTTTTTGAGACCGAGAGAAAGTGCGGGGGATAATATACAGAACTTTCTTTTATATAACAACTTGTAGCATTACTCAGTGCAGACCACAGTGGAGGTGAAAGTGCAGGAAATAAGTTTCACATTTTGTTATTAGGAATATTAAGAATATGTTCACAACACAAATCTCCTTCCTCAGTCAGTTTATGAAAACTAAGCTGCAAAAACAGGCCAGAAATAATCAATATGAAGTATTTGATGTTAAAGCCTGAGTCTTAAAGGTACAGCACCAAAAATTGTCTGAGGGTGAATTCTAAGGGTCAGACTGTTAGTAAGAGAATCAAAAACATTTTTATGTATGCATTTTAATATTTAGAAAGGGTCATAGGTTAACAGATTGTTAAATATGACATGTAACAGGTTGTGATATTTAAATTGATATTCATATAGAAACTGTTCAATTTTTTTTTTTTTAATAAAGTAGTAAAGATTATTATTATAAATTTATAATATCAGCAATTTATCGATTGTCATAAAAAGAAAATAGTTACTGGCTTATTAGAAGATGTTATGTGGTTTAGAACAATATGAGCCCTTGAAGCTGGGAAAAAAATATACAGTTAAACTGAGCGTTACAGAGACTTGGGAGAAAGTAATGGCAAATTCTGATGTACCCTCAAAAGAATCTCATTATGCATATAATGATTATTCATACACATGGCTATGGCAATTTAGAATCACCTAATTTGTTTAAATGATGATGGAAATACCCTCAGACAATAGAATGACTTCATATTTGCATTATGAACTGCACCAGGAAGACACACCTGTACATTGCGCTTTCTCTGTTTATTTCTTTGGTTCATATTGTTGCAGAGTATGTTATATACAATGTTGTCATGTTAGCACATGTTCCAGCACAAGTGGTGATGAGTTAACTTAATTTGAGCTCAAGGCTGATGTGAAATCCATCCCAGAGTGCAGACCTCCGTTCAACATCTCGTGACAAAATGCGCCAAGACAGATGAAGTGCTGAAAATGAAACAATTTCCTGGTCTAATCCGACAAGGTTGCAAAAGAATCCATGTCTTTGGGGAGGGCTGGAAGATTTGTCTTTCTCTGACACCCCCTTCTCCTGGATCTGCCTATCAGTTCCTGTAACATAATCCTGCTTTACAACGGTACATATCTGTTGATCCATGCACAGGTATAGGGTGAGCTCTGCATGCTACACCTGGCGGGTGATATTCATTTGAGTCTCTTAAAACATTGGATAGTCCTCTTGACTCCAAGCATTTGACATTTTGTGCGCCAAGTCACTAATGATTACATGGCTGTCCATCACTTCAGCATTGTGGTTCTTTTTAGCTCTGGCTTAGTTTTACTATGCTTTTTGGTTAAATTAAACTAATGTTTTCTACCTTTGCGTGTTTGTCTTGTGTAATAAACCAAAGTAATTTGTGCAATAATTTACAGTCTATAAATTCTGCAAACAACTTTCCTGGCCTAATACGTCCTGTTTAATTAACAGTTAATTATCCATTAACAATTGCTCTCACTGTATTCCATTTACATGTAAAGAGTATGGTGTCGGTAATAAGTGTACTGTAAATTACGTTAGATAAATGTCAGATAAGTGACAAATTAATTGAACTAATTGTTTTTTCTCTTGTGTCCACAGGCCCAGCTCAACCTCCTGGTTGTCCTGCATCGTCTAGCGGAGGAGTCCAGGGTGAAGGCCTTTGAGGAGAAATCAGCAACCATCAAAGTTCACCACGTCAGAGCTGTTGCGAAGGTATCCAACACCACCATAATAATTAAGCTATTTAAGAGGCCTCTAAACTGCATTGGTTCAATGTAGCTATGTAGACACTAAAACTTTCAAGCAATATCCCACAATGTCGAGTAGCTGAAAATATTGACATTTTATTTTTGCTTTGCAAAAATGGTTATTTATTATAAACTGATATAGTATTTATAACATTTTATTTAACACATTATTGTATTATATATAATAATATAATGATTATATGAATTTAATTTATATTAATTATTATTACTATATAATTTATTTTTAAAAGCACTTTTGAAGTATTTATTAGCATTTTTGTTCATTGTTAAATATATTACGAGGTATGAGTGTTAAAGTTATCTTTAAATGCATATACCGTATATCTTTATTTTCCCCTAAATCTAGTGAAGATGATCCTATGGACAAAATATGCTGCTTTTTTCTTTGTTCTTGAACTTTTGTTCTCATTCAAACATTTAGTTGTGTTTATTATTTCGTAGGTTAGAAAGTGACTTCTTTTTATCTCTGGTCTGTGCACCATTGAACTATCAGACAAAATGTACTTCCAACTTCCCTTCTTTATACTTCAATTGATTTATTTTAGCCTGAGGTCCAACAATGTGTTGAGGCAGTGATGTTCTCTAACAAGCACAGTGGGTACCTGAGATTGGGTTAGGTTTCCAATGCATATTAATTTGGTCAGGCTGCATTGTTAGCAGATGTCACCCGTGGCCGCCCTATTGATCTTCTCAACAGTATGTGTTACAGCAATCAATTTGTTCATTAGTGGACTGCCAAGAGCTACATTAGGTGAATGGCAGCTTATCTGCAGGTCCAGTCTGTTAGCAGTGCAGCCTGTTTTTTAGAGTGAGACTGGGTGAGTTCATATCAACACACACAATTGGAAAGAAATCGGCAGCTGTGTGCTCCCTGTGCTGATTATGATAGATTCTAATATGACTTTAAACACCATACTGGAGTGCATGGAATTTTGTTTTAAACAAATCAGAATAAAACAGTACAAAAACACACTCCCAGTCACCCAATCATGTCTAGGACAAAAAAATATATATATATTTTCCATAAAGAATGGAGGCCTAATTTTAGTATTTTTTTCCACTGACACAAATTTAAACAGTTCACCCCAAATTCTGGGGGGGGGGAAATGACCAAGTTAAGTTAAGTTAACAACTTTATTAATCCCGCAAGGGGCAATTCAAGACATCTGAGTGAGCGATTCCTTGGGAAGGCATTTTCTTTTTAACAGACTAAATATTCAGGAATGAAAGCATGTGTCTGAAGTTTAATCATAAATGAAATCCATGCTTTGGCATAGTTGCAGTGTTGATTGCTGTTAGATTTAGTTTAGATATAGTGTTTTACTTTAGATTAGGCCCAGCTGAATCTCTTGCAATTTTTATTTATTTTTTCATCTATTGTTTTGAGGCTCAGGCCCTGCATGACCTGAAAAAGGAATTAAGGCAGCAAATGAACACACTCGTATTGTAGGCTACGTCATCTTGCAACCACCCCTTTGATGGATATTTTCTCCAGCGCTATAGATTTGAATGGGGCACCGCATCAAATGAGTCACAATAACACTGAACAGAGATCCGGCCAATTTTGAGTCATCGCGCTGCGTTTATTTTCACGAGGGCAGGCAGCTTATTTGATTAAGATGTAATTGTGTGCAGAGTGCTCCTTGTACAGATGCACTTGAGCAGCAGGGGCATGAAATATGCTCTGCTTGTTCCAAATCAAGAGCGAAATCATGATGGCCTGTCACAACTAAACATGTTAGGAATTACATGCTTTACAGAGTTCAGGCGCAGACTGGTTCAGCATGGCCGCCTCTGAAAACAGGTGTGTAGGAAAGTGGGAATTTGAGAAGAAAAAAAAACTGGGTGTTTTCAAATGATATAGGCTGTATTATATATTAATAATTTATATGTGTGTATGTACAGTGAGGTAAAAAAAAATGATTTGATCCCCTGCTGATTTTGTATGTTTGCCCACTGACAAAGAAATGATCAGTCTATAATTTTAATAGTAGGTTTATTTGAACAGTGACAGAGAGAACAACAAAAAATCCAGAAAAATGCATTTCAAAAAGTTATAAATTTATTTGCATCTTAATGAGTGAAATAAGTATTTGACCCCTTCGCAAAACATGACTTAGTACATGGTGGCAAAACCCTTGTTGGCAATCACAGAGGTCAGACGTTTCTTGTAGTTGGCCACCAGGTTTGCTCACATCTCAGAAGGGATTTTGTCCCACTCCTCTTTGCAGATCCTCGCCAAGTCATTAAGGTTTGGAGGCTGATGTTTGGTAACTTGAGCCTTCAGCTCCCTCCACAGATTTTCTATCGGATTAAGGTCTGGAGACTAGCTAGGCCACTCCAGGACCTTGTTGTGCTTCTTCTTGAGCCACTCCTTTGTTGCCTTGGCCATGTGTTTTGCGTCATTGTCATGCTGCTGGAATACCCATCCACGACCCATTTTCAATGCCCTGGCCCTGACGGTACATGGCCCCGTCCATTGTCTCTTTGATGCGGTGACGTTTTCCTGTACCCTTAGCAGAAAAACACCCCCAAAGCATAATGTTTCCACCTCCATGCTTGACGGTGGGGATGGTGTTCTGGGGTAATAGGCAGCATTCCTCCTCCTCTGAACATGACGAGTTGAGTTGATGCCAAAGAGCTCGATTTTGGTCTCATCTGACCAGAAGACTTCACCCAGTTCTCCTCTGAATCATTCAGATGTTCATTGGCAAACTTCAGACGGGCTGTACATGTGCTTTCTTGAGCAGGGGGACCTTGCGGCGCTACAGGATTCCAGTCCTTCACAGTGTAGTGTGTTACCAATTGTTTTCTTGGTGACTATGGTCCCAGCTGCCTTGAGATCATTGACAAGATCCTCCCGTGTAGTTCTGGGCTGATTCCTCACCGTTCTTATGATCATTGAAACTCCACGAGGTGAGATTTTGCATGGAGCCCCAGACCGAGGGAGATTGACAGATATTTTGTTTTACTTCCATTTGCGAATACCAACTGTTGTCACCTTCTCACCAAGCTGCTTGGCGATGGTCTTGTAGCCCATTCCAGCCTTGTGTAGGTCTACAATCTTGTCCCTGACATCCCTGGACAGCTCTTTGGTCTTGGCCATGGTGGAGAGTTTGGAATCTGATTGATTGATTGCTTCTGTGGACAGGTGTCTGTTCTACAGGTAACAAGCTGAGATTAAGAGCACTCCCTTTAAGAGATACCTTACCTGTATAAAAGACACATGTCCACAGAAGCATTACCTATTAAAATTCCCTACTTACCATTAAAATTACAGATTGATCAGTTCATTGTCAGTGGGCAAACATACAAAACCAGCAGGGGATCAAATATTTTTTTCCTTCACTTTGACTACTGTAAATTAACTTTGCAGGTGCAAGGGTCCTTAAAAAACAAAAATGAAATGAATACACTCTGGCTATTGCTCGCATTCTAGTGATTATCCCTTTGTATGTCAATGGTGCCGCCTCCTGCTCTAAAATGTTTTGTGTTTCTTCACTTTGTTGTTACAGAAACTGTTAAAGAGCACACGTGGATAACATGGATGACGGAAGTTCCCCATCACAACCCTTTATTTGTTCAACAGCATTGACCCCATGAACTAAAATTTACTTAGAGACTTCAGAATGTGAGAGCCACAGTATAAAGCACACAATGCATGTGGACAGTCAAAGATGAACATTTTACTTTTATTCATTCCTTAGAACTTTTACATGCACAATGGAATTTATGTTGCCTTGTCTCAGCTTTGGGACCATTATTAGGCTGTGATCCGTGATCAATTTCTCTTCATGATTGTTGAACTTTTGCTTCTAGTTTTGTGTAAATCATGTATGATTGACAGTATCTAGCCCAGATATCTAAAGCAACACATGTGTCCCTCATCTCGTTGGATCATATTATGACTTAATACTTGTTAATAAACAATTTGTACCACTTAACTTGGGTAACACATGGTTGAGTAACCGTGCAGTGTTTCTTTCTTCGCTCTGTAAAGCAACAAGATATTTGGCTCTCGGCCATTGACAACACTGGGACCATTATCTGTGGCTGCTCAAGAAAACAGGTTTCTAGCAGGAAAGTTCACTCAAGATGATATTTGGCTCTCCTGTGTTGACTCAGTATCAGTTGGATGTCTTGTAACGAGATTTAATTTTTTTTTTTTCAAATTTAATTGCTAATATTTGAGTGACCTATAAGAAAATACACAAAATCTGTTAAGAACATTGCAAGCCCAGGACACCATAAAATCATCTTGAAAATTAGTGCAAAATGCAGTTAACATTTGAAATTTTATGTATATGCTTTGACATTTTCATTACAAGCGCTAAAACATCTAAAGTAGTTTAATTGTGAAATTCACCTGCTTGAAGAGGTTTTTAATAAAATCTGAAATAAATTTCCCTTCCTACCACTGGATACTGCCTGACATATAGTAATACTGTATAGTAGTACTGTGTTTCTGACATGTAGTACCATTCAAAAGTTAAGCATGGTAGGATTTATAAATGTAGAAAGAAGAAGGATTTTTTAAATGTAGAAAGAAGCCTCTTATGCTCACCAAGGTTGCATTTATTTGATCAAAAATGCAGTAAAAACAGTAATATCGTGAAATATTTTTACCATTTAATTTGTTTAACATGTTTTCTATTTGAATATGGTTTAAAATGTTTTAATTTATTCCTGTGATGGCAAAACTGAAATGTCAGCAGTCATTACTCCAGTCTTCAGTCTTTTTTTGGTAGTGTATGCAGTGTCTCCAACTGGTGGCCTCAGGAGTCAGTCAGCTCTGATCTTGCATCTGCTCCTTGCTTCTTGCCCATGTTGTGTGGGATCAAAGGGCCTGACCACAGGAAAGTAAATGTTTGGGTCTCACTTTTCGGGTGTATACCACCGGTGATCACATGACCTGGGAGTCACCCTCCTTTAATCCTTCTGTCAGAATTAATTGGGCTGCCAGGGATTGATCAGCGTAGTGTTTGTACTTTCTGCCTGCCTTTTGAGTTTTGAGAAGAGTTGCCTGTTGATAAGAGTCTAAATGTTCTCCAGACCTCTAAATCCACCTTTATCTTCATCTTTCATGTATGACATCATCTTCATCCTCACAGTTGGAATGGTGCCATTTATTCTTCTACTTCTTCCATCGTAGCCTTTCTTCATGCTGCTGTTTGGGAAGTAGATGTATGTATCTTTACAGGAGCAGACTTTAGGAACAGGGCGATCATTATTCACCTTGTCATGCAAGACCAGAAGAGGGCAACAGAGAGAATGCATGCAACATGAAAGCTTCTATTTTTTTGTTTGTTTGTTTGTTTTAAATGATTTACAGTGCATGCTGACTCTTTAATTGTGTATTTCTCTGGATGATGTTAAAAATGGATGCCACAAATGCAAATTAAATCTTTTGGCCTTTAAAAACATTTCCTACAGTCCATAGAAATCCAAACATCCAGAATGGCCGTAAAAAGGGTTGGGGCTTATTATTAATATTTCTTACACGTTTTGATGCTATATAGAATATATTATTTAAACGTTCTATTCATTTATGGATATAAAGTAGTGTCACCAATGTGTCTAAACTTGTGGTCGAAGAGTTAGCTATTCATATCCCTTTTTCCATTGACAGGGTGCAGGTGCTTGGGTTAGAGCTATGGGCCAAATGTGACCCTTTTCAGTTTACAGAAACACTGTTTCTATTTATGTTTAAGTTCTTGTTTCTAAAGTGCAGTGGAAAAGGACAAGTTTTAAGAGAGATTTGCAAATTCCCTGGTCAAGCACCGGCTTAGCAGCAATTTAGTGGAAAAGGGATATCATACAGTTCTTCCATCAGATAGTATGTTGGCAAAAAATTTGAGAAAATTTGATGAGAGTCTTCAAAGTCATGTTAGTGACCAGCTCCATCAAAGAGTCCTTCAAAGAAACAAGTTGCATACGCCTTTCTCTCAGAATTTCCTGGTTCTTCTTAAAAGGCAACCACACACTATTGACGTGTCTTTGCAAACACCTCAGGTTTTTATGACTCACGCAGGGTTGAGCTAATGGAACTGTTCCTGCCACTGCAGTGGGGTCTGGTCCTCTTGGGGAGATGGTCCTTCTACTTTCCCAGCCCAAACCAGCTTCAGGAGCCAAACGCTCCCTATATGCCCTTTCTGAAGTAGCGTGACGGTGATGCCATGGAAGCTGACCCTCTGTGGCATTGCGGTTTGTGGTAGGGATTCCCCATCCCCACCTGCTTGTGTTACCCAGCGGTCTGCACTGACCTTGGCGTTAAAAAGCCCTGCTGGGACATGATTTAACAGGGCTCCAGGCCCTCTGATGTCATGCAGGATGTTCATGTGCCAGGTGGGTGCCAAGCTTAGGTTAGTCTTTCGCTTAACTGTGGCTTTCAAAGCACTTAGCTTTTATTATTGAGTTGGAAACACACCTTCACTTGCCAAAACATGTGCCACGATGCATTGGAAAGAAGTTCACTATGGTAAAATACATGTCATGTTTCTCTGCCATGGAACATTGATCATTTGGGGTTTTTAAGGTAGAGCTGGTTTCTCAAAACACCTTTTTAAAGCTCAGTGTAGCTTACCATATTTATTGCAGATTTTTCCAGCCTTTCTTTATTATTTTATTCTTGGACCATCTCAAGACTCCATCCCAGAACCTTAAGAGATCAGCTATTATTGTTTTAGACTAGTTTTTCACTTTTTCTTTTCAGTTTTTTTTTTTTTTTGACAATTTTTACTCCTAATATTGTTGTAGATTAATTTGAGTATTTTCAGTGTTTTCTAGTTCATTTATTTATCTATTTTTTTTAAATCATTATTATTATTTTTTTTTTTACTTTTATTTGTAGTTTTAGTATTACTATTTTTATGTGTGAAACTAAGCTAAATTATCACTATTAATAAACTAGTTATTGCTAACTGGGATCATTTAATGTGGCAAAAATAAATAAATAATTTACATTTCTAAATATTAGATTTTTTTTGTGTATTAGTCTGATGCCTAAACTGGCCCAAAACTCTGGCACGTGGCCTTTGGGCCAGTGGGCTATCCTTATCTTTGAACCCTGAGTTGTGAATTTTTTTTTTTTTTTTTCCCCTTTTAAATGTGACAATCTTGATAATAATTGGAGTCACCATGTTCTGCAGGACCCGCAGCAAACAGTTTCCTTCAAGTTACTTTAGATAAGCTTTTATAATCCCTCAGTGTACCAACTAAAATATGAACCTGCAAAGAATAAAGCAAAACAAACAGATTAGATCCTATCCAACATTTAATAGATGTCTTTCTGCTGTAATGGGCGGAAGGAAAGTATTGAAACCTATCTGCCATGCTTGATTTCATTACACCTCAGAAGTCAATACATTTAAACAGCTTTGCGTTTGTTTGTTTGTGTTGCTGATGCCCTCATGAAAGGTAGCCAGCCTGGAGCACTCAACACATATGTATTTGCACAGCTGGATGTTTACAGATGCTGTTCCAGGTGAAGGAGTTTAACACAGTTCCTTACCTCACTAGTTAACCATCAGTACCGGCTGGCTCACGGCCCACACGTCCACCTCTTTCTCTCTGGGGCTCTTTTACTCTTTCATGACTCTAGGCCCCCTCAGATCTGCCTCTTCTCCAAATGCACATGACTGGCCTGCTTTTAATCTCCCTTTTCGAGGGTCTCGGTTTGTTTTACCTGTCCAGAATCCCACATAGCTTTTACAATGCCCAGGACCAGCTCAGAGCAGATTTAATTTGATAACCCAATGAAAACGCTAAAGAATTTAAATTGGACATGGTGTTTGGAGCACTCACTTGTGGCTTGACTGTAGCCGATGACTTTCGCGAAAGAAGAGAAGCTTGTTTTGTCAAAGAATTGCATACATTAAAAACTTTTGAGTTTACATTATTTAAGTCTAGTGTGGTCAGTGGCTGCAGTTCCCTCCAAAAGTTTGAAATCACCCTAGGCTAAGCATTTTCTGTTGACTTTGCATTAATAAGGGATGACAAACTATGAAGCACATTTCATTGCAAAACTATTCAGAATATACGTAGAAGAACACTTCAACATTTATGTTAAGAAATGGTACAGGTTCGTACTGATATTGCCTAAAACCTCATTTTGAAAGCTTCTGTCTGGAAAAAGGTACAAAGCTGTCATAAAAAGTACATCTTTGTATCTTATTTACCCCTAATTTGTACATGTGAATACCATAAATGTACATATTAGTACATTTTAGCTTTTGTACCTTAGTGTTTCCAGAGTTGAGGGCACTCTATGTTTCCACCCAAGTTACAAATTTCCATTAAGTTCCAAAAAATATTGGAATATCACAAAATTAATTTGCTAATAAAGCAGCGTTCCAATCCCATTCCATCGTCTTATGTCTGGGAGCGAAAATAGCAGCCAGTCATTTTGATGAAAGGATTTGGCTCTGACATTGCAGAATGACCAGAGCAACATGTTTTCTTTTCTTCTCTGAGTGTATTATTCATTACATTTTCGTTTATGCATTTTGGCATATGCTTTTATCCAGAGTGACTTGCGCTGCATTCAAGGTATTTTTGTTTTTTGTTCTTGTTTTTCAGTTGATGCAGTCCCTGGGAATTGAATACGTGATCTCAGCATTGCTAGCACCAAGCTCTGTAGTTTGAGCCATTCAGTTGCATGATTTGAGGCAAAGTCACATGTTTCCATCATAGTTTATGTAGACAACTTCTGATCAAATTATCTTTTTTATCCACCTCAAGTGGAATTTTTATGCACATTTTGGAAATTTGATTCCCATCCCATGCATTTTAATATGATCTCTTCAAATTCAAATGTATTTGAAAACCTGGCTATTGAAGCCAAGACTTTATGTGAAATTGTCCATCTATAGAGCACAGATGCTGAATGGCCTTTTTGATTTCGTAAAATGGTTTTGTTTCACTTTAAGAGGGCTGTATGTGTTAGAGGAAAGGGAATCAATCACAACTAAAGCTCTAGATCCTTATGGCCTGTAGCCTAATGTTTAGATGGGTAATGGGATTTCCCATATAACTGTCTACACCCTGGGCTGAAACCAAAACTATATCAGTAACAGATACCTTTTTCAACATCTTTTTTCTTGATTCATCCTCTTTTCCTTTGTTTTAGGCAAGATGCCAGTTACGATGTATCTACAGTACATAAAAAGTCAATATTGCAGGATCTCCTTGATCCACATGGAAATATTTGTTTTTAGTTTTTAAACCAGCTGTTTTAATTCCTAGACGGCTGATTCAAAACAATTTAGTATGCCAGAGCAGAATAAAAACTGTTTACTCTGGTTTTACCCCAGGCAGAGAGGAGGTGATGTAAGCAGAGCTGGTGAATTCTTTGGACCTCATTCTGTAATAACAGGGCTTTTAATATTAACATGATCTTCAGAGGGAATTAGATCCAGCACGATTCAGGTGCATTTGATTACAAGCAGTTCCAGATCTTCATTAGACTTATTGGTGGTGGAGAACATTTGGAAGGCCCCTTTTTTGTCCTTGCTCTCCTTTCATCTAGCTCCCAACCCGCTCCTTGCGGATGATCTAATTTAGCCCTCCGTACCTGAGCTGAACTTCATTACTGCAATCATTAGAAGTGATAAACCAAGTCATTGCAAATCAAGAATTATTTAATGTCAACATGCATTAGGATTTGCAAAGGGTTTTATTTTGGGGGTGCTTACTCAGGCATAATGTGCAGCCATCATGCTGGGATTTTGTGGATGCCAGGGTGTTGCTCTTTGGTTGTTACGGTGTTCTGAGAACATTTAAACATGTTGCTAGGGTGGTCTCTAGATAGCTTGCAAAATGTATAATAATATAAATGTTATTTTTATAGAAAAAAATAAATAAATGTACTTAATATTTACAATTGTGGTCAATTTTACATACACTTTGCAGTATCTGCAAAATGTTAATTATTTTACCAAATAAGAGGGATACAAAATGCATGTTTATTGTGTTGTTACCTGGATGATCCACTCTTTTTTTTGTGATAGTTGTTCATGAGTCCCTTGTTTGTCCTGGACAATAAAACTACCTGCTGTTCTTCAGAAACATCCTTCAGGTCTCACAAATTCTTTGGTTTTCCAACATCTTTTGTGTATTTGGTCACTGATGCTCCAGAAGGAAAAAATATGCGTTAGAATCATGCGGTGAAAACTTTTTGAATGTGAAGATCAGGGAAAACTGAACTTATTTTTGCTTCTGAGAAACGTGTATCTTCTGTGGCTTCTGAAGGGCAGTACTAAATGAAAAATATATACTGTATATATATTTAGGCAAAATATGGAAAATACACATCTTCATTCTGTTCAAAAGTTTACAACTCTGGCTCTTAATGCATTGTTTTTCCGTCTGGAGCATCAGTGACATTGTAACCTTTTGTAATAGTTGCATATGAGTCCCTCAGTTGTCGTCAGTGTAAAAAGATGGATTTCAAAATCATACAGTCATCGTTGTAAAGGGTTCAAATGTGCAAAAGATGCTGGAAAACCAAAGAATTTGTGGGACCTGGAGAATTTTTCTGAAGAGCAGCAGGCAGTTTTATTGTTCAGGACAAAAAAGGAAACACAAACACACACACAAAAAAAAAAAAACAGCTGTGTATCATCCACATAACAATACAGTAAGGCAAGGCAAGTTTATTTATATAGCGCATTTCATACACAGGGGTAATTCAAAGTGCTTTACATAAAAGTAAGTGAAAAAGTCACAAAAAAAAGTTACAACAATAAAAACAAGGAATTAAAAAATAATAATAAAAACAATATATAAAAATTGATTTAAAAAGAATTTAAAACAGTTAAGAATAGAAAATGATTATAACTAGTGCAATCTGTTCGGACGTAGCACAGTGTTCATTTGACAACTGCACAGCTAAACAGATGAGTTTTGAGTCTGGATTTAAATGTGGCTGATGTTTTAGCACATCTTCTCTCATCTGGAATCTGGTTCCAACTGCGGCTGGCAAAATAGCTAAAAGTGGACTCCCCTTGTTTTGTGTGAACCCTTGGTATTTCTAAGTGACTCAATCCTAATGATCTGAGTGGTCTGTTAGGTTTATATTAAGTGAGCATATCTGCAATGTATTTAGGTCCTAGGCGATTGAGGGATTTTTAAATGAGTAAAAGTACTTTAAAATCAATCCTAAATGTAACTGGAAGCCAGGGTAAGGACCTGAGGACTGGTGTGATATGCTCAGATTTTCTGGTTCTAGTCAGAATCCTGGCAGCAGTGTTCTGGATGAGCTGCAGCTGTCTAATTGTCTTCTTCGGAAGGCCGGTGAAGAGACCATTACAATAATCCACCCTGCTGGTGATGAAGGCATGAACAAGTTTCTCCAAGTCTTGACTGGACACAAAACATCTAATTCTTGCAATGTTTTTGAGATGATAGTATGCTGATTTAGTAACTGCTTTGACATGACTACTAAAACTAAGGTCTGTCTTCAGAATCACCCCAAGATTTTTGACTGATTTTTAGTTGTTTGACCCCTAAAGTCAAGGTATGCATTCACCTTGAGAACTTCATCTTTGTTTCCAAATGCAATGACTTCAGTTTTCTCCTTGTTTAACTGAAGAAAGTTCTGGCACATCCAACAGTTTGTTTCATCAATGCATTGGCAGAGGGAGTCAATGGGGCTATAGTCATTTGGAGATAAGGCTAGGTAAATCTGGGTATCATCAGCATAGCTGTGATAGGCAATTTGGTTCTTTCTCATTATTTGACTTTGTGGGAGCATATACAGGCTAAACAAGAGTGGTGCAAGAATTGAGCCTTGTGGGACTGCGCATGTCATGGACGTCCACTTAGACTTATGCTCTCCTATACTCGCATAATAACCTCTCCCTTCTAAGTATGACCTGAACCATTTGAGTACCATCCCAGAAAGCCCGACCCAGTTTTCCAGTCTCTCTAGAAGTATGTTATGATCAACAGTGTCAAACGCAGCGCTAAGATCTAGTAGTACTAGCACTGATATTTTTCCAGAATCAGAATTGAAGCGAATATAATTTATTATCTTAAGCGCTGTGATGCGCTCGGAAACCAGATTGAAAATTGTCCAGGTATCCATTTGAGTTTAAGTAGTTGTTCAGCTGATTAAAAAACTACCATTTCAATAATCTTACCTATGAAAGGAAGATTTGATATTGGTCTATATTTGCTCAAGAATGTGTTGTCAGGATTGCGCTTTTTCAGAAGGGACTTAACAATCCGTTTTCAGGGAGTTTGCAAAAGTCCCAGTAAGAAGTGAGGTGTTCACCACTTCTAAGAGATCTGCTTCTAAACAGTTAAGCACACTTTTGAAAAAAGATGTGGGAAGTGTGTCAAGATAGCAGGTTGACGATTTAAGGTGCTGTACTATTTCTTCCAAAATTTTGCTATCAATTGCTTCATAAACAGACATAGTCACTTCTTTTTGAAATTGTGGTCGAATCTGTGTGACCTCTGCATAACCTGAGGATGTGCCAATCTCCTTTCTGATATTATTGATCTTCTCAGAAAAGAAGGAAGCAAACTGCATTTGCTGTTGGAGAGCATTTCACTGGGAATCTGACTTGGGGGGATTGTTAGTCTCTCAACAGTAGCAAAAAGAGTGCGAGTGTTGTTTAACTCAGTGTTTATGAGGTTTGAGAAGAAGTTCTGTCTAGCTGTGGCTAGTTCCACATTGAAAACATGAAGACTGTCTTTATAGATGCTATAGTGAATTTCAAGTTTCGTCTTCTGCCACATCCGCTCAGCTTTTCTGCATCGTCTTTTCATACTCTGAACTGCTGTTGATTTTCTCCAAGATGATTTTTGTCTGCTATTCTTCTTGCTGACTTTTTCAGGAGCGATATCATCAATAACATTCTTAAATTTTGAGTTAAATGAATTCAGGAGAAGATCAGCAGAGTCTGCAGAAATGCTTGGTGTTAAAGATATAGCCTCCATAAATAGCGCACTAGTGTTCTCGTTAATGCATCTCTTTCTGACAGAGTCAGATCTAGATTCAGTGGTAACAGAGATCAATATATCAAAGAAAATACAAAGTCATCAGATAGTGCAACATCCTTAATAACAGTAGATGAAATATTTAGACCTCTACTGATGATTAAATCTAGATTGTGTGTTGGTCCATGCACATGCTGAATCAGGTCAAAAGTGTTTAAAACAGTTATAATCTATATGAATATTAAAATCCTCTGCAATAGTAAAACAGTCAAACTCTGAGGAAATCATTGATAACAGTTCTGTGATCTCTTCCACAAAGGCTGGAGAGTATTTTGGAGGCCTGTAAATAATGATAAACTGAATGCGTGGAGCACCTTTCAGCACAATACCTAGGTATTCAAAAGACAAATGCTGACCAAATGACACTTACTTGCATTGAAAAACATCTTTAAATAGAGCAGCTAAGAATCAAGCGTATGTAAACTTTTGAACGGGGTCATCTATTATTTTCTCTTGTGGACTACATGTAAACGTCTTTTATGTGAAAATTCATATCAGTACTAAATAACAAAAATAACACATTTTGCATGATCCCTCTTATTTTGGTAAACTAATTAACATTTTGCAGATACTGCAAAGTTTATGTAACATTTTGACCACAACTGTAATAATTTCATTTATATAGTGTATTAACATAAAAAAATTCTATTTGTATAGTATATTAAAAGATTTTTTCACCAATTGTGTTGTCTGCCAAACTAAAATTGTAACAGCGCGCCTTACCTCAAAATTCTGTATCACTTTTTTATCATAGCACACACACAATTATATTATTCATTTTAATATAATAAAACCAATTAGGAGAACTCATTTTGTAAACTACAGCTTGGTAATTTTAGTGACATGCCTAAAAGAGACACATGTAAACACTCCATGTAACTCTGTGTGCTTCACAAAGTATTTTGGGTTCGGTGTAAATAATGGTCGTGTTATTGTATCATATGCTGTTGTAAGAAATCCCAGATGCTGCATCATTAAAAAGCCAAACATCTGCTCACTGGCACATAGTGACAGATCTGCAGTAGATTGGTGTAACGCACGAATTGACTTTTGCACAAAAAACACACATTTAGTCGTCGTTTCGAGCTCATTCCCACACTCTTCCCCTGTCACATGATTCCTGCTTCTTCATTGCCTTGAAACATCTGTTGACAAAGGAGGAGTTTATTGAATGGCTGTGATACTCCAATACGCCAGACATTTGACTCCAAACAACACACTGAGGGTCCAGACGATGGAAGAAGACCCTATAGAAGTTTTCACATGGTTTAACCAGTCAGTTAAGATGATTTGCTGATATAATTATACAAATGCACTTTAAACCATGTTTCTTAGGTTTTTGCCTTTGATGGAAAAACCATGTTTGAACGACTAACCCCTATTGAGCTAATTGTTTTTACAGGTCAAATGCATTGTGGATTCAAGGTGTGAGAAGTTATGCTTGGTTAGTTTTATGCTCTAAAGTTATACCTCATTTAAGTGTTGTCTTTATCTCAACAAGGTTCCTCCGTTTGCAGTGCAACACCTGCGACTCGTCCGCTTCTTGAATGTGCTCCAGCATAAAATTGTTCTCTTTATTTTGGTACACAGTCAAGGACATTGTGAAAGTGAGATGGCAGCGTAGCTGATGTTTTTAAACTCAAACCACTCTCTCCCTTAAAAGTGTGCAGGAGGGAATCATGCAAAGAAGCGATTCCAAGAGAAACGGACCTGTCGCCGATACAAGCCAATCAAAACCGAAGGTCACCATGATATACAATTCTCCCAGCAGCTCAAAGACAATCATGTAAAAATTCCAGGTAATGTTTTCTAACGGGAGTCGTTTTTGTTCGATGTAAAAGCCAGCAGGTTTGTGTTTGAGCAGATGGGGGAGAATTGGCCACGTTTCCCAAGGGATGAAATCTACTCTGCCATGGAACCCGCCCCATGTTTATCTTTGAGCTTTATTGGATGTTGATGTTGGCCCAGTGAGAGAACCTCTTGTTTAAGGCTATTTTTAAGGGGTGAGCAGAAGGGGTAGTTCTTGGACTTAGGTTGCTGCAGACCATTGTGCAGTCTCACAAAATTCTGTACAGAGCTAAACCTGGTAATCCTCCATGAAAAATACCACGGACTAGTTTCAATCACCACACATACAGCACTGGACACTACTGCCCTACAGCAGCTCTGTGCAACACCATGATTTTCTGCTCAGTAGATCTTTATCAGTTATTTATTTGTTCGTCTATTGATGTATTTTCAAATATCCAGATGCGTTTGTGTTTCTTCAAAGCGCCTTTAAAGATCATCCAGAGCCCAGAGTCCAGTGAAACTGGCAGACGATACTGTACGAAAGCAAAGCTTAACCTTTGTCCTCTATAGTGTTATGGGTATCCCACCAGCTCTTCACAATATTTAAGTAACCATAGAAACCAATCCAAGAGATGCTTTTTTTAAGGGCTAAATATTATTTTTGCTGTGCTCGCAGGCCAGTGACTGGATGACATCACACGATGTGTGTAAAACACTGGATGAGGACACTGCGCACCTGAGCGGAGTTTATAGATGACTCATGGGAAAACAAACCCCAGGCCCAATTGCCCCTGACTGAGACTGGCGGGCTCTGATACACTAACTGTTTAGCGCAGGGCAACGCGGCTGACCTGCTAATCTGAGGTTCTTAAACGACACGGCATAGTGTGTCAACTTGTTGTTATTTTTTATATTTAGACGTTATTGGTTAAAAAAAAGCAAATCTGGCTGGCCATTTTGAAACTGCTTTTGGTTACAATGGAAAATTCAATTTAGTTATTTTGCAAAGCATCAGATGCTCTATTTCCTAAGCATGCTTTGTTACTCTTTTTTTGGTATATGCATTTTCCAGAGTTGAGAAATATTTCAAAGCAATATCTCTGCATCGAGGAAGCATTCTGAAGTTCTTGGCTGCACTTCACTGGTAATGATGACTAATCACTATTCCCTGGTTTGCTATGCAATTATGCTGTTATTTTGCATAAAATGGGCCAACATCACAATCTAACCTGTTTCACTTTTGTTCTAAGTCCAGAGGTTTTTGAACAGCAATTACTTAAGCTGGATGTGTTGCTGATAAAATAAAATAATTTTTGACAGATGTATAATAATGTACCAAAGTTCACAACTGCACTTTTTTTTTTTTTTTTTTGTAGGTGTTTTTCTGAGTGCTGGAAAGGCAAAAAGAAAGATTTTACTATTAAATAATTAGGTAAAAAGTTCTTTTTTTTTTCTTTTCTTATCAGCAAATTAAGTCGGCTGTTTGATGATTAAATATAATAATCTTTAACATTACAAAATGGTGATTAATATAATAATCTTTGTTGTACAAAGACATTTTCAGTTCACAACCTTTGACTACAAGAAGTGTTACAGAGGTAAAAAGATCAGTTCAGTTCAACTCTCCAATTTTTATTAAATAATATTATTATGCATCAGATGCAAAGTACCCAAGCAATTTGTTATATTTTCTGCATATTTTACTACAGTTATCATGAGCAATTTCTTAAGTTGGATGTTTTGTTGAGAAATGTAGCAATGTTTGACAGATATTGCAGTGTGCATTTTTAAGCCAAATTGTTTATAGTGTATCAATTAGATTTTAGCATGTTAACTGAGAGAGTTTGTGAAGTTTGAGCAACAGTGAGTTTCCATTGCGCTCTACAATCCCTTGAGCACTCTGGGTAACGCACTGGCCAGAACCTGTTCAGCTACGCCTCAGCGTTAGCATGACTGCCAAGCAAAACATAGAGGTGTATTTGGTTTCAGAAGAGCAGAAAAAAGCACCAAGTTGAGAAATGTGGCATTGGCTTGGTCTTAGTTTTGCTTAGTCTGCAGAATAATATGCTTTGTTGAAGAGACATGGTCTTTACTCTGTGCCCAGTTTCAAACATGTTCAAGACCTTTGCTCACCAAGCTCTGGCCAATGTGCTTCTGATCGGAGCACTAATAGCTGCTTTAGTGCCATTCCTCTCTTGTTTTAAAGAAGAAATCTATTGGCTATGTCAGGAGGTAGTTTCCTAATGGCGTTGCTTTACTTTAGCAAACCTTTCCAGACCTTAATCTCCATATCACATGTTGTGTTATTTATTAGCTGAACTGTGAGAAATTTGTTTGATGCTATCATACTAACATGAATAGGGAAACATATAATGCTGCTTGTCCCATCCAAGGCCTTTAATCACTGCTTCCTGACACTTAAATCCTGTAAAGAGCCCATTTTGGGGGGGAATCACTTCTGGCAGGAGATTGTTTACATGTGCTCTGCCCCTCTTCATTCTGTCTGTCATCATTTATGGCTTTTGTCCACTCTCCACAGCGATTCACTCTGCAAGACTTTGACCGGTCAGGTCGATGGCCGGTTTGAAGTAAGCGTGGACCCATCTCCACTAGCGATGCCAATGTGGCTGCAGAGAGCAATGTGATGATGAACAGCTGTTATCAGTGGATGCCATCTCTGCCTCTGTCAACAGGGCCTTGCTTGGTCAGGGAGAGACTGAATGCTCCGTGGCTCCTTTTCAAAGCATGTGCCAGACGTTCCCTTCACTTTATGCTACATTTATTACTCCACTTAGATGATATCCTGTATAATTGTCCTTTTTATAAGGTAATGAGGTCATATGGCAGTGACTCAGAAACCACTATGCTTTGGAATAAGGAATGTGTTGAAAAGCACACTTCACCTCTTATGAAAACATTTTTGCAAATATTCCTCCCTTTCACCCCACTCCCCAGCAAAGAGCTGGGGTGTGTGTAAACAGCTGTCAGTAGTCCGTTTGGCTTGTGGATGAAATAAATATTTAAGGATGGGTGGTGTTGCCGAATTGCTGAAGAATATTACAAAATTTTGTTAGAAATATGGGTGGGATGCAACCAGGGAGATGCATTTTTTTTTTGTGCCACTGACCTAGAGAAACTTTCAAAAAATGTGTCTTATGACGTGCAGGAGATTTGCCTCTTTAAGATCTGAAAGGTCTTTCTTTGCAGTTGGTTTTGTCACGTTTAAACTCCTGACACTATATAATCTAGATTTCCTTGTAATTCCTTGTGCATACTGTTCAGAAATTTGGTGTCTGTAAGATTTAAAAAATGTTTTGGGAGAAAGCGTCATATGCTGATCAAGGCTGCATTTATTTTTTTTATCAAAAATACAGTAAAAACTATACTATTGTGTAGTAATATTATTGCAATTTTAAAATAATTGTCTTTAAATGTAATATATTTTAAAATGTAAAGTATTCCTGTAATGCAAAGCTTAATGCTGGAAAGCAGTTAATATTTACACTTTGTGGAGTCCATTATTTTTTACTGTCACATAATAAATTTAATGCATCCTTCCTTGTTGAATAAAAGTATGAATTTATTTATTTTAAAAAATGACAAAAGAATTGACAGACACCAAACTTTTGAATGGTAGTGTAGATATCATATGGAGAAGGTGAAGATAGGAGACCACACATTGCCAATGAGTGACAAAAGCCTCTCTGGAAATCTGTCCTCGCAGAGCAGGTTCCAGACCATTAAGACCCAGACTCTCGCTGTGGTATGTGAATCCATCATTTTGTGGTTGGTTATGCAGGCCCTGCTAGAGAAAGAGGAGTTTTTCAGTTCTTTAGATATGCTGAGAGCAGGAACCAGTTGCACTTAGAAGGGCCACATGGCATTTTTGGAAGTTTGATTCAATTATGTAATTCTTTAATGAGTTAGACAGTTGGATTGTGAGATATCCTGAAGGTAAATTCCCAGACTTTGATGAAGAAACCCAATAGTTATTCCGAAGATAAGCCATGGAGCTGCATGTTTTTTTTTGTGTGCAAGTCTATCAAACTATTTCTCAAAATATTTTCAAATGATGACTGCATACTTGAGAATTTTATCTTTCATCTCTTTCAACTGTGAGCCTCAAACCAAAACCAGTTTTTCTACACAGTGTCGGAAATGCAAAAAGAATAGACCAACTAGCCAATTTAGCTGTTTTATAAAAAAGAATTATTATTTATTATTATTGTTTATTTTCTATCCGACATATTGTTTTGGCAATTACTAATAAGCTACCATCAACAGATGTGGTCATCAATAGTGTTGGGGGAAACGCATTAAAAGTAATGCGAGTTACGTAATCAGATTACTTTTTTTCAAGTAACTAGTAAAGTAGTGCATTACTTTTTAATTTACAAGAAAATATCTGAGTTACTTTTTCAAAAAAGTGATGACAGTTACTTTGTTTTCCCATTCATTGTCTGACAAGTCTCCTGTCCTCATGTTGGGAGAAATCGTAAGAGCAGAGGCATTGTGTGTACTGTGTGAGCATGATGTTACTGTAGTTCTAGACTAAATGTGAATGTGCATTAATTTACCCACTCGCAAAAAAACAGATTTAGTATTCATCAAAATGAATTAAAACAGTGAAATCCAAAATCGGAATATGACGCAAACCTGCAATAATTAAATATGTTAAATAACACGTATCTAATCCCATTTTATTAACCTATGTCTTTGCTGTTGACCTTTGATGATCCAGTTCAACCATACTAATATAACTAATATAACAAAAATAACTTTAGATAAACTAACAATTGTGCTTCATTGTTTTTGTGGGGGTTTTTTTATTGCTGAAGAGTGTTGAACCTTCTTCTCCTGCGTTCTACTGTACAGACGTGAATTTACTTTTCCTTCAGCCTGAGGTTTTTTCATTACACTTTTTGGTGTGAAAGGGCTTTTACATTTGCTATAAATAGAACTTCTTATATTAAAAACAATCAAGCCCTGCTCATATTTAAAAAGTAACGCAAAAGTAACTTAACACATTACTTTCCAGAGTAACATTAGTTACTTTTTTTAGGGAGTAGCGCAATATTGTAATGCATTACTTTTAAAAGTAACTTTCCCCAACACTGGTCATCACTTACGTGAATTACAGAAATCTTTGTGAACAGAACAAGACTGAACATTTAGAAGAGGAGTGACAAGTGTATTGACAAGTGCAGTGTGAACACTTTCAGCACCCAACTGTGCAGTGGAAAGTTTTGCTTCAACATCAACACCTGATTTAGTGTGTAGTAGTTTCTTGGAAAAAATCCCAAGACTAAAGTAATATCCAGAGGTCTTCTTATTAAGCTGCTGTTTGCACACTCTATGCATCCTTCCCTGAAAGAGACTGGAACTTTCTGGAATATAGGGAAGCTCTAAGCAGGTCAGATTCTTAGAGCAATATATTTAAAACTGTCAAATGCATCTCCAAGAGTGTCTCAACAGGCAGCCTGAGTGCTCTCCACCACTGTTAAACACTCAGCACACTGATATAGTGTAACATTCATGATGGTTAAGTACAAACTCATTGATTTATTTTATAACCTAAAAGACATGGAAAAACTTGTTTGTTTGTAGCAGTTATATAAAGTTATTAAAAGGTGGTTGGCAAGAGCTTTTTTATTTTTGTTTCTTCAGGTCCCTGGGTGTCATGCAGTAGTTGTTTCTTTTTTGCAACACCAAGATTCATGGATAAAAGCAGCTGCAGATGCATGAATGTAATTTATAAATATATATATATTTTTTTTTAATGCAATTGAAAATGTGCCACTTTCACATAACATTGTAGATTGACAGAATATTTTTTTTTTTTTTTTATTAACTATCCCTTTTATTATTTTGTTTACTATCCCTTTAAAGGAACACTCCACTTTTTTTGGAAATAGGCTCATTCTCCAACTCCCCCAGAGTTAATAAGTTGAGTTTTACCGTTTTTGAATCCATTCAGCCGATCTCCGGGTCTGGTGAGAGCACTTTTAGCAGCTACCGGGCACTACTTTCAGGCGCTGCGTAATATCACTACGCCTGCTGCGGCCATGTTACGGCAGCAAAGTTCCTTGATTATTACGCCGGAATGAGAGTAGTTCCTAATCATATCAGCCTAGAAAATCGCAACTTTTCATTTTCCGCCGATCTTAGTACACGATATAACTACAGAAGAGTCAAGTTTTAAATAGGACAAATATCGAAACTCTTTGATCGTTTTTGAACGCGATGCTACTGGTCTAATAGGATTCAATGATCTATGCTAAGCTATGCTAAAAGTGCTATCGCCAGACCCGGAGATCGGCTGAATGGATTCAAAAACGGTAAAATTCAACTTATTAACTCTGGGGGAGTTGGAGAATGAGCCTATTTCCAAAAAAAGTGGAGTGTTCCTTTAACAATCCTGTCTACACTGCAAGCAAAGTGACATTTAAGTGTATAGTCAATGAAGGACTGCATTTTTTGTTTAGGTGCTTAAGAATTGTATAAAGATTATTTGTCTTTTAACAAATAAACCTTTAATTATTTAAAAATGATAATTTTTAAGTTTCTGGTATATTTAAACATTGATCTATTTAATATTTTAAAAATAAATTAATAATAAATGAAGTATTGTTTCATTGCTTCTTTTTAACTTAAATTTGTGCTGTACAGATTATTGATAAATGCATGCGCAAGTAATCACTTTCCATTAGGAGTAACACAATACTTTAACATGTTACTTTTAAAAGTAACATTTCCCAACATTGTTTGCAATTGCTCATTCCCAGCGTTTTGAGCTCTGGTTCTCTTTTTTTTTTTGCTATCACTTCCTCCATTACCATCATATGAAGTGCCTGTCATTCTTTGAGAGCAGGATGTGACCTTCTTCCATGCGCAGTTTTCTAGTCAAGTGTGTTGTATCTCTCGAAGAAGTGAGCTAAACGAGGCCTCTTGTCGTGTTGTATCCGAAGCTCTGCAGGATGTCCCAGCATCACCCTGAGCGGGTTAAGCGCCTGGGAAACACCAGGGAGAGTGTAATTAACTTTAGTTGGTGCCCTGCTTTGCTGAACCATGACCTCACGCAGCCCACCCCCTGTGAGTGGCATGTTAGAGCAACATTAGCAGTAATGAGCTTTTATTTGGCAGGTCTGTCTGTGGCAGGTTGCCTCCCAAGGCTCACACTCCGATACCGAGGGAAAATGAAGGCTCGAGAAACAAGGCTAGTGGGAGGATGGAATGCACTTTTAGAAACAACGTGGGTGAAGCACAGGAGGTTCTGTGGTTATGTGTATGAGCGTGCGTTTTCATGGGCTCCTAGGGGCCACCCTGGACGTTTTTTACCGGATGGAGGTATTCACATAACATGTAAATCATCTCAGTGTGACTTAACCTGCAGATGCAGAGAAATAGAGGACCTGGGAACAGTGGTGGGCAGAGGGAATTGTGGAAGTGTCAGTATCTGAGAAATGCTCTAAATATGACTGAACTAGAAACTCGTAGGCTGCATCTGTAATCGCATACTTCACTGCTGCATAGCAGGTGAAAAACAGCAGTAGTAGTAGACAAAATCAGGTTTTATGGATTTAACTTATGCAGTTTAAAAACTATAATTAATTAATTAATTAATATATAATAATAATATAAATATATATATATATAAACTACCTACTGTAGTACTAAAATATGTATCCTTAATTATACAGTGACAACCACCAAAAAACATAGCTGGTAAAGAAAATGATGAATCACAAGTAGCTTTTTCACAAGCTGAGGTAAATCAGAATTGTGGGATTTTTTTGTTTATTATTATTATTATTATTATTATTATTATTATCATAATATCCCATGGCAGAAACAAGCTTCTGTGTGAAACCATAACATATAAGTACATAACAGATAAGATTTTAAGCTAAATTATAAGGTGACTTGTTCTTTTTCACTTCCAAAAACTGTAGCTTTAACAGTATTTTACATGAAATTGTTACAGTTTTTCACCATGTATAGTAGGGAAGCACCATATATGATTAAAAATTTTTAAAATTACGATAATTGTTTACAGTGTAGTTGTTTTTTTTTTTAACATGAGAAACCAACTGTAGTGAGGGGGGCTGCGGTGTGGGAAGTGTGATTAGCTTGGTCGTCAGAGGAATAAAGCAAGCAAGTGCAGGAATCTTGACCTGCGGGTTCGGTCCGCGCTGCCTGCCGGGCCGGGAGAAAGAGGCTCTCCACAGAGGCGGCCTGGAATCCAGTCCTGCCGCCCTCCCTTTCATTTCTCTAGAGCTCCCACTGTGGAGTTAGGGGGGCATCGGCAGCTCAGTCTCCCCTTCCTCTTCATCTACACCTATAGAGGAGGTCCCGGTCCTGAAGATGGAGACCTCCTGCTCCTCCACTCCCCCGTGTCCTCCTATTGTTGGGAAGGGAAGGGGGGTGAGTGTCCACCCTCTTGAACACACAAAGAGGGAAATTAAAGTTGTTTCCCGCATGTCTGAGTTCTAGGTGGACGGCTTTAGCCGGGTCTGCTCACTGAGAAGGAGCACAGCATGCTTGTGGGAAATCACCTTTTTTGTGTGTCTTAAAGCTTTTCTCCTGTAATATCTTGGCTTTTTGTTGTGTAAGCTCACAATGGCTCACATAAAGTCTGCTGAAGGTATCATAGCATGTAAAAGCATGAAACTAAATCTGAATAATAACATGTTTTTTTGGATTGTGTAAACCATTCGTTAGTGCACTGTGGCTTATGATTGGTAATGTTAGAAATGTGGCTTAATGTGATTTATAAAATGTTCCATCTTTGTTGGTCCAGGAACAACATTGCTCTACAATCAGATTTAAGGGTTGATATATATAAGGTATGATGGGATACTTTTACTTTGTTTTACCTGATTATAGATGTCCCTGAATATCATCTCAACTCATTGATTGAATACTTTTGGACACAGTTATTCATTTAGAGCTGTACAGTAACAAATACTGTTTTAATTTTGAAGGGAAAAACTAAAGTGAGACCCCTGGGGTATTGTGACACCCCTTTAGTATTGGGGCAGAAGGTTCACACAGTGAAATGTTGCTTTGATGTTTTTTTATTTATTATAATAATTATAATTAATGTAGACATTATTTAATAATTCCATGAATTGAATGTACATTTCAAACATATACATAGCGTAATCCATTTGAACAGAATCAATCAATCTGAATTCATAATTGTATTGCTGTGACATTTCTTCAATTAAAAATCATAACTGTGAGTACATCATAAAATTATTTCGATTTTTTTTTTTTTAAAATATATTCCCAGTAAAAATAGTGTTATTGTAAAATATTCTATAATAACTGTTTTCAGTTTGAATATATTTAAAAATGTAATTCATTCCTGTTTTGGCCAAGCTGAACTGTCAGCATCATTACTCCAGTCATCGGTTAGAAATCATTCTAATATGCTGATTTGGTGCTAAAGAAACATTTCTTGTTTTTATGAAAACAGAGCAAAACTGCTTAATATTTTTGTTAAATCATCATATTTTTTTCAGGATTCTTTGATGAACAGAACAGCATTTATTTGAAATAGAAATCTTGTGTAACACTATAAATGTCATTTTTAGCAGTTTTATCACCAATGTAATGCATCCTTGCTGAATAAAAGTATTAATTTCTTATTTATTTTCTTATTTGGGTTCAGAATCTTCCTAACCCCAAACTTTTGAGCTTTTTTTTGTTTTGTTTGTTAATGTTCAACTACTTCAAAAAGCATGTAGCCTATTTCAGTAGAATATTTCTTTTTTTTTTTTAAGTTTAGTCACATAAATAGTTGGGTAAAAATTATATCTAATATTACATATTCTGCATAAAAACAGCTCGGATAAATTTACTCCAGCACTGTAAAAAATCCAATTAACAAAATGTTGGAAGGGCAAAAATATTTAAGCTTTCCTGTAGCTCAAATAGTAGAGCATGGCGCTAGCAACGCCAAGATCATGGGTTCGATTCCCAGGGAAAGCAAGAGCTGATAAAATGTAAACACTGTAACTTGAATGCAATGTAAGTCGCTTTGGATAAAAGCGTCTGCTAAATTCATAAATGTAAATGTAAATTTAAGTTGAACTAATTTTATTGCTTGTGCTTAGTTGAGAAGACGTATTATATTAAGTCTGCACAAATATATAATAACAAATATATAAAACATTAAACGATTGGTTATTTTCAAATCCAGTCAACATTCAAAATGCTAAATGTTGACTAAACTAATAAAAACAAATCCAGCCAACACCGAGATCATTCCGCAAGTGCACGCGCCCGAGTGACTTCGCGGGAGAAACAGCGCCGCCAGCTTGTCAAGTTCACGCGTCAAGTAAGTCCCACTAAATAAATGTTTATTTTTTATACTAAATTTAATGAAAAAATCATGCAGCATATTCGATTATTTTGAGTGGACATTTCGAAAGTGTTTTATTAGTTGTATATCCGAAGAAAAGTGGGTATAAGACCTAGCTATGTCAAGTTACTTACAGGGGGCAGCTAACGTTAAGTCAATTGTGGCACTGAATAAATATTTGCACTTCACGTTAGACTGAATTTATCAAAACGTATTTAAAAGGTCTAAATGTTTTATTTAAAACGTATATATTTATACACAAACGTACAACACATATAAAAACATCGAATAAGCGTATATGTCTGAGGGAAATTTAAATGAATGTGGTCTTTCACCTTAATCCATAAAACACTTAATATCAAAAACTGTGTTACTACAATGAATTTTAGCTGATTTTGAAGTGTTGTATGATTTTTTTTGTGTGTTTCCGTGTTGTGAAGAGATATGAAGAGATCGCGCGGTCTTCCTCTCTTTTAAGCATTATGCTTAATACGACTAACCGTTAATGGTAATCTCTGAAACGTGTAACAATGTAAACCACAGTAATGCGCTCATTTGAAGTTAACATGGGCGTGTTGAGTGGGGTTTTGCGTGTGTAAACTTCAGGAGTTGCCCCATGTAGTACAAAGACGACATTAAACGTGACTAACAACAAGCCAAGGTGAAATGTCGCTCCTTTCAAACGGGGCGGATTAACGTTAACGTTACACGGCGTTTCTGGTTTCGTGAATGGCGGAAGAGAAATCCATTGTAGTGCCGAATTCTGACCCAGCCAGATTATCCCCCCTAGTATTGGTAGGTTTAGGGTTAGGTGTGGGGGAGGGGTTAGGATTAGGCAATCAGGTAGAGATTTCAACGAGGGGGGATAATTTAGCAGGGAGTCGAAAATGGGCACAACACCGTCGTTCCGAATGAAAATTTACAACCGTTTCACGAGGCCGTTCAAAGCGTCTCAGTTATAGTTCCCGAAGAAGTGAATCACTAGATAGTGCACGTGAGTTCCTGCACAGGGAAAGACCGTGGCTCAGTAAACACTGGGACAACTGATCAATCAATTTGTTAAACGTTGCCACTGGTATTTATCAACAACAGTCCCGTTATATTTTGATATTATTTTTATGCTATTTGAGGTAACTTAGCCCTATAAAATGTAATGAACCAGTTCAATTACAAATCCAGTCAGCATCAGTGCTCCTTGTTGTGCAATAGATTGTGGAATGGATTTGTGCCAAAAAAAAAAAAGAAAAAGGTTGCAACTTCTGTTTCATCACAAATTGAATTAACTGATATTGATACATTGTAAATGATTTAAAAGGCATTTTATTTTTTGAACTTAAAATGTACTTTTCTTTCTCCATCAGGGTGTGGCCAAAGGTTTCATTGGTGCTTTGTCATTGTTGCAAGATTTCAGATGCAAACCAGTCAGTTCTTTCAAGGCACCAAACACCAGACCGCTCCACTGCAATTACATGTGTGTACTTTCAAGACTAGGACTTTATTGTTTTCATTCCTGTTAATATGTGTAAATGTTTAGAGTTTTTACTACAATTATAATGTGCTTTATTGTTCTCAGTGGCATCAGTTTCATTCTTATTCCAAGGTGAATGTAGCCACCGAGTCCATATCCAGATCAGATGGTGGATCGGGACCTAGAGATGACCTTGACAGCCCTGAATGTTTGCGGAGACCATGTCAGCTAGATGGGCTCCAGAGACAGATCCCCTCCGAAGACCTCGTTGGCCATCGGGACAAGACCACGAGAACCAGATAAGTCCTCTGCTCAATCTGACCAATGTTTTCTACCCAATTTCTGTCACTGATGGAGTTTTGGGTCCTTGCCACTGTCACCTTTGGCTTGCTTATTTGGGGACGCTTGACTGATTGCACAGACATTATTGGAAGAGAGCTGAACTGGATGATGTCAACACTGAATCACCAACTGACTTTAACTGAAAAAATGACTTGTTAATGTCCTCTTGCATTATTGACAAACTATTTTCCTATTTGACTCTGTAAAGCTGCTTTGACACAATCAGTATTGTATAAAGAGCTACGTAAATAAAGGTGACTTGATTTTATATACTGTAACACCTGGTTCATTTTTTTTTTTGACTTCTTCCTCATTTTAAATATGTAATTGTGAAAAGTAATAATATTTGTAATGTTTGTTTGCTAACATTTTGTTTAGCTTATTTAGTTTTTTCTTAGTTCATTAAACAAAGTTTAAACTGAATTTTACAGTTGTATTACAGATGTAATGTTTATCAACTGGAGCTTTAAAGGGATAGTTCACCCAAAAATGAATATTTGTTGTTAATTTACTGACCCTTAGGCCATCCAAGATGAAAGTGACTTTTTTTCTTCATTCCTGTATGAAAAATGTTATACAGGTGCTGGTCATATAATTAGAATATCATCAAAAAGTTGATTTATTTCACTAATTCCATTCAAAAAGTGAAACTTGTATATTATATTCATTCATTACACACAGACTGATATATTTCAAATGTTTATTTCTTTTAATTTTGATGATTATAACTGACAACTAAGGAAAATGCCAAATTCAGTATCTCAGAAAATTAGAATATTTACATTTGAGTTTCAATTAATGACTATCCCTACAGTTGTTCTTTGAAACCACATTATTGGACAAGACTTGGCAATGATCCAGAAAACGAACATTGACGCCCTCCACAAAGAGGGTAAGTCACAGAGGGTCATTACTGAAAGGTGTGGCTGTTTACACAGTGCTGTATCAAAGCATATTAAATGCAAAGTTGACTGGAAGGAAGTATTTGGGTAGGAAAAGGTGCACAAGCAACAGGGATGACCGCAAGCTTGAGAATACTGTCAAGCCAAGCTGATTCAAACACTTGTGAGAGCTTCACAAGGAGTGGACTGAAGCTGGAGTCAGTGCATCAAGAGTCACCACGCTCAGACGTTTTCAGGAAAAGGGCTACCAAGCCACTTCTGAACCAGAGACAATGTCAGAAGCATCTTACCTGGGCTGTGGAGAAGAAGAACTGACTGTTGCTCAGTGGTCCAAAGTCCTCTTTTCAGATGAAAGTAAATTTTGCATTTCATTTGGAAATCAGGGTCCCAAAGTCTGGAGGAAGAGTGGAGAGGCACACAATCCACGTTGCTTGAAGTCCAGTGTGAAGTTTCCACAGTCAGTGATGGTTTGGGGTGCCATGTCATCTGCTGGTGTTGGTCCACTGTGTTTTCTGAGGTCCAAGGTCAACACAGCCGAATATCAGGAAGTTTTAGAGCACTTCATGCTTCCTGCTGCTGACCAACTTTATGGAGATGCAGATTTCATTTTCCAACAGTGCCAAAGCAACCAATATCTGGTTTAAGGACCATGGTATCCCTGTTCTTAATTGGCCAGCAAACTCGCCTGATCTTAACCCCATAGAAAATCTATGGGGTATTGTGAAGAGGAAGATGCGATATGCCAGACCCAACAATGCAGAAGAGCTGAAGGCCACTATCAGAGCAACCTGGGCTCTCATAACACCTGAGCAGTGCCACAGACTGATCGACTCCATGCCACGCCGCATTGCTGCAGTAATTAAGGCGAAAGGAGCCCCAACTAAGTATTGAGTGCTGTACTGTACATGCTCATACTTTTCATGTTCATACTTTTCAGATGGCCAAGATTTCTAAAAATCCTTTCTTTGTATTGGTCTTAAGTAATATTCTAATTTTCTGAGATACTGAATTTGGGATTTTCCTTAGTTGTCAGTTATAATCATCAGAATTAAAAGAAATAAACATTTGAAATATATCAGTCTGTGTGTAATGAATGAATATAATGTACAAGTTTCACTTTTTGAATGGAATTAGTGAAATAAATCAACTTTTTGATGATATTCTAATTATATGACCAGTACCTGTAAATGGAGATCGTTATTAAGTAAAGGCTATTATGTGTTGTAAAGTGTGTTTTTAGTGATTGATAAACACCAGTTAATCATTTTTAATAAATTTGTTAAACTGTAAAAACATTTATGTAGTTCCCCAGCAATTTCTTATGAGTCCCAAATAATAAATCTTAGTTAAGGTAACATATAAAACACATAGAGTAAACAGTTAAATTTTAATTGACATACCTTGCTGTAGTCTTCTAAATGTCTGATCTATTAAAACATTTTAGCTGAATGGACTAGTTCACTAAAGCTTGAGCCAGCTAAAAAATAGCAATTCAGATAACACTTTGAAATTGACTGAATGTAAAGTTTCTGTTGAACTAGTTACTAAATAATAATTAGTTGAAACCGCTTGAAATTTTTTACAGTGAGGAGCCTCCTAGCTCCAGATAGAGGATCATTTTACACCAGTGGTGGGGCAACCTAGTCCCTTTTCCATTTATTATTCTACACTCTAAAAATGCTGGGTTAAAATAACCCAACCTTAACCCAGCCGCTGGGTAACTATGGGACAGAACACACGCTGGGTTGTTTTGACCCAAGTGCTGGGTTTAACCATTTTGACCCAACCAGTGGATCAAGTTAACTGTGTTGCTGGGTTAAACATTACCTAAACATTGGGTTATTTGTTGTCTCATTGCCTTGCTACCTTTATATTTACCAATATTACCAATAATAATAAATAACAATCACAAAGGAATGTAAAATAATTTTTTCTGTAATACAATTACACAACACAAAAAAATGCAACTGTAAATATCAATTTAATGAGTTTTCACATTTCTTTTTAAAACAATTTTTGAATTTGTGCTACTGTTACACATTACATCCGATCCAACCCCTACAGACACAAATAAAACAACAGTTTTTGTAGTCAATTTCTTTAAAACGCAAAACTGTGTAAACTAGGTACTGCAGATTCCTATTCTTTGTCAATGTTGCAGCATCATAACACTATAAAATTGATTATTGCCACATGAGAATCAGTCCAAATATTGTGCCATTAAACCTAAGCCAAACAAAGAGACCTACAACAGACAATACATGTGACAAAAAAATTTTTAAACGTTACAAGTGGCCAGAAAAAAACTGTTGCTCTCAAAAACTTCACATAAGAAGACTCATGCCCATCAATATGATATACTGCACGCTGGAGAAATTCCCAGGAAGGAAGATGTTAGTGTAGCTAGCATCAAGCACAAAAAAGACTTGAAAAAAGATAAACAGCCTCAAGCAACAAGTCCGTTTCAATGGCATGGTCCGAAACAATGGCAAAGGTGTGGGATGTCGTTGTCTCGTCACCAAGGCGCAAAATGTGCAGGAATGCATCACTATGTTGGTCCCCACACGACACTTAGTCGTACAACATAACTTACATTTTTACAAATTGTAACTTTTAAGTTGACTTAAATAAATAACATTCAAGAGTATTTTATGGAAATCAGCCAAACCATCAGGGTTTTCCTGTGAACTGAGTGAAGGTTGCTCAAACAAAATATTTATTGTGTTACTGATTTACTGTAGGTTTATTTCTGCTTACTGGCACTTCTTGGTTGTCTACCTAAATTTCATCCAACCAACATGGCATAAATTATGGGGTATTTAAAGCCCCCAATATATATACACAATACTGTGTAAAAGTTTTAGGCCACTAGTATTTATCCAGCTAAAAAAAAAAAAAGTTTTTAAAATCTTTTGCTGTAATGTGCTTGTAGGAAATGTCAGTTTACATTTCCAAACATTCGTTTTGCCATTAATTGTAATAATCCAGTGAGATTTTTGTTTGCACAAAGAGTTTGAAAACAGCCAGTGCTAGACACCGAGATCTGATCTGATCATCATCCAGTCTGTCTGGAGTGACATGAAGAAACAGAACAAACTGAGACAGACTAAATCCAGAAGAACTGTGGCAACGTCTCCAGAATGCTTCAAGAAAGCTACCTGCAAAGCTCCCTGAAAAACTATGCACAAGTGCACCGACGGCAAAAGCTGCTTTAAATGCAAAGGATGCTCACACCAAATGTTGATTCAATTTAGTTAATAGAAGTTCATTGATAAAGGAAATTTATTTATGACATTTTTGACAGCATCCTTATTTTACAGCATTTTAACACAAATTCCTAAAACTTTTAACAGCACTGTAGCTTTGCAGGTAGGTTTCTTGAAGCATCTTGGAGACAGTTCTTTTGGATTTAGTCTGTCTCAGTTTCTTCATGTCACTCCAGACAGACTGGATGATGATCAGATCAGATCTCTGTGTGGAGCACTGGCTGTTGTCAGACATTCACTGGATTATTACAATTAATGGCAAAATGAATGTTTGGAAATGTAAACTGATATTTCCTACTGACACACTACAGCAAAAGAAACTGACAAAGCCATTTTTTAACTGGTGAATATACTAGTGGCCTAAAACTTTTGCACAGTACTGTGTATAGAGTAGAAAAAGTAAAAAAAAAAAAAAAAAAAAAAAAAAAAAAACTTACAGGTTGTACGTCAAATGAATGACTTCCAGGATGCTGTGGTTGTGGGTCTGAAGACCTTTCCTCTGTTCTTGTATATTGATTGGGGAAGCAGAGTGGGCAAAACTTTGAAAGCATTCCCTTTTAGCATCTAAACCATAAAAACAATACAGTGCAAACTGTGAAACTGATCTCACAATCAAAACGACACATTGAAACACTTTTTCCTGTGTCTTCATTCCATTAAATAGCTTGGATCGGATTGGATTTAAATAGATTGGATCAGAAACAAACGACACAGGCAGACCATATGACAATGGCATGGCTGAAGTGTGACTTAGTCAGTCTACATTAAAGTCTTCCTGAGACAAGCATAATGTAATTTATTAGGAATATGTAGATGTTGTTAGTGACGTTCTGGCAGAGGTGCTGCTGCTGTGTTCACTCACACAAATTTTAAAGATGTGGGGCAGCTCCTGTAATATCGCCTTGACTATCGACAAAGACATAAGATTTCAGTGATATCTCTGACTATCATCAATACAATGAACTATCGTCTATCTGCACAACCCCATTAACAATAACCATTTAAAATTTCTGTAAACGAAACCATAAAAAAAAAAAAAGATTTCTTACCATTCCAAGTTTTTCTAGAAGCCTGGGGAACTCCTTCAAGATTTCTGGGATGCTTCTAGACCCATTGCTGCGAATCCACCATTTCTCGAATTTTTTTGGGAGGCAAAGCAGATTCTGTAAAATAAGGATGAAAAACTGGGTTAAAAGCTAGCAAAACCATACAGTATGCAAGCCTGGAAATCCAGTGATCTGCCTATTATTCATCAATCTCAAATACAAATTATTATTTCTAACAGTAACATATAAAGAACACTTTACATGGCCTCTCTAACTTACCGTTAACCTGGATAAACCTTTTGTGTCCTGATTAAAGTAACACAAGCATTCACTAAAATAGAGGAAGAGTAAAAGGACCTCATACACCATGAGAGATTAAATCTAACACATACTGTAGCTAAGACAACATTACATTTAAGTAACAATATTTAAGAATAATATTACATACCATTTAAGAATAATAATACATACCAGTAATATCGTGGTTTAAGGTTAAGGGTAGCTAATGCAGCTAACCTTACCAGAGGAAAAAAGAGCGCGAAAATGGAAGTTATTGTTGGATTCGGCATGTCACAGACATAGTACGAAAGGATTTAATTCTGACAAAACATTACAAAGCCATACAGAAACGTTACACAGACAGTAAGTTAACTGAACTTGCCCCTGAATTTATGACCTAACGATAGTTCATACCTTTCTCATGAGGCGTAAAAATAAGTTACATTATATATATATATATATATATATATATATATATATAGATAGATAGAAAAACTTTGCACGTGCGCGCACACACGCGCACATATAACTTTTATTTAACGATAAAGAGATTGTTGAGGCCTTTTTTGTCAACAAAAAAATGTAGGCGGCTACTTAATCATTCACAGAATAATGCTAATGTTAACCCCCGCGCAGCGACAGATCAAATATCACATTAACCGTGAAATCAGTGTGCTCTTACCACAGCTTATTAAAAATAGAGGTAAATAATCATATAATCCTGCTTGCTGCGAGCTACATGACCATCTGACGACGAGACGAGTGAAGAATCCAGAAAGTTCGATGAAGAGGAAAAATAAACAAACCAATTGGGTCAAAATAACCCAACCCAGGTGTTCAGTGGTGAAAGAACCCCTTGCAGTCTGTTTGACCCAGCATGAGCAACCCAACTGTGTGTTTTACAGTACCTCAAACAACCCAGAATTATGACCCAGCACAATTAACCCAAAAATGTGTTTACAGAAATAACCCAGCACTTTTTAGAGTGTATAATAATAATATATTGCATTTTGTATCTGTGTTTGCCAAACATTTCATTCTTATATGTAAGAGTATGCTCCTGGCCTTGAGGTTTGGATTATGCTGTAGGCTGGGGTTAGTGGCTTAAACAGCATTCTTATCAATTTATGATCCCTCTGATTTGGCAGGTAGATTAGGAATGGAGTTTGGCCTAGTATTGTCTGCTAGGAAACCAACAAAAGATATTTATCCAGGAACATTGGCTGAATGCATGACTGAGCCATTCAGCCAGTTTCCATCATATTGACGGACACGTTAAGACCAGCATGTTGTTGTATAAATGTTTCACTGGTCTAATTTAGTTTTTTTTTTTTTTCTCAGGTGATGAACACTTCTGGTTTCAGAACCTAATGATTCCTTTTTTAAATATAGAGCCATATGACAGAGTTTGTGGGTCTGCTGCATGTGTGTGTGAACATTTCTACATGCCCATAAAAAAGCACTTCTCCTCTAATTGAGGATGATATCGTCAGTGGTAAAACCAAACAGACCCAAGAGGGAGGTCTGGAGCCTGTGAGAAGATGTACTAATCCCTTCTTTCTTCCCCTTCCCCTGTGGCTCTGGCTGTGTGCTGTGTGCGTGTGCGTGTGTGTTGTGTGTGTGTGTTGTGTTGGTGTGCCTGCTGTGGAAGAGTACTCCAAATGGCTTTGACTGTGAGAGGGACTGGGGTGAGGAGATCATTGTTTGTGGCACTTTTCAGTACTCCAGAGCTGCACCTCCAGAGAAGAACCCATAAAAAAGCACTTCCCCTCTAATTGGGGACGATATCACTCCCTTAGTGGTAAAAACAAACAGACTGGGGAAGGAGGTCTGGAGCCTGTGAGATGATACGCTAATCCCTTTCTTTTTCTCTGTTTGATGGATGAGCCGGGCTAGTTGTCACACTTTTGAGTCCAGTCAGTGTTTCTCAGTCATTTTCTGCATAGTCACATTTTAAGTCCCAAAAAAAGTTTGTGATGATGACCAGAAGAAAAGCATAAATCATTTTGCATGACCATGTTGTCACTCTGTAAGTTGTCACATTAGCTATTAAACAGCCGTTTATGTGATTTTGAACAAAATGCAAATGGCAGAATGATTATGAAGCACACAATTTATGAAACCAAAACAATATAAAAGAATATCATGATCAGATATTATTTTATGTACATACATGCATACATACCTGTATATAGTATATGTGTTTTTTTTAATAACCATATAAATATATGCATTTATTTGATCAAAAATACAGTAGTGTTGTGAAATTTTATTACGGTATAAAGGAACTATTTTCTATTTTATTTGTGTTTTTATGAAATAATTTTCTGTGATGGTAAAGCTGAATTTTCAACATCATTACTCCAGTCTTCAGTGCCACATGATCCTTCAGAAATCATTCTAATATGCTGATTTGGTGCTCAAGAAACATTTTTTATTATTATTCATTTTGAAAACATTTGTGCTGCTTAATATTTTTGCGGAAACCGTGGAAGCAGCACCTGGTCTCTCTCTTTGCCTCTGCCACAGCTCATAGCTTTAGCTAACCGTTCCTCAGCTTTTCTGTCAGTACACAATGGGACTAGTCTGAGGAATAATGACCTTCTTATTCTGAGTGCATATAAAGACCAAATATGCTTTTAACAGGGTAATGATTCAAATGTGTTTTGTCAATGTTAGTTCAGCTTCATTTCTCATTTGCTCACCGATGTCAACTCGTAAAACATCTCAACACCTCATCAGGACCGGTCAGGCCGCATAGAATATGCCATATTTCTTCTGCTTACGATGCTGATGATGGTCTGTTGGGAGTTTGCAGGTCATAAGTATAAGTGTCAAGCAGAGTTCAATAATTAAACCTATTGTAATATCTAGAACATCTGGACACATCGCATGTGGAATCCTCATTGGCCGTCTTGTCTTACGCGCTCATCTTTATTTCCACGAAATGCATCAGTGTCTGACGCTGGTCTTCGGTTATTGAGCTGAAGTTGCGGTTCCGTTCTTGATGATGTGTCATCTCGGGAATTTATTTGATTGAAATAACAGCAAACACCTGGACTGAATTTGCTCTACCTGAAAGCAGCCCATCAAAGTCTATTTAATGCTTCATAAATGTTACTTATTGCACAATGTTTATATCAATATGAGGTCCGTGGGCCTCCAGAGCTGAAACCCAAGGAGACGGTTACCACAGACTGAGTGGCTTAATGGCTGTCTAAAGTTTCACTCAGGATGTATTGCTCTTATGGCTGAAAGCTTTGCGTTTCCCTTTTTTGCAGCTCCCTCAGATTCACAACACCCGTGCGGGAACAGGGAAAAGGAGAAGAACAAAACAAATGGGAAGGGAATGTGACACTTGTGCGGTATAGCTGGTTCTGTGCTGGAGTGTGGGTTGACTCAGCTCTTTAATAGGCTTGCAGAGGCTCTCTTTCCTCATGGTTTGATTTTAAGTAACTGTCCTGGTCAGTGTCCGCTGCACTGAGAACTGCACTGACCTCGGGTCTGACCTTTAACCTTGGTCTGCAGATGGTGAATGGAGAACAGGATGAGGTGTTCCCTATTTAATCCAGATTCCCTCTTGTTTAGAGGGACGTGGAATGTTACAATCAACAGCGGCATTAAGCTGAAATATGTAAGCATGCAGCTCCTAATTAACCTTCAGTTTTGTTTGACCTAGTTGGACTATATGGAATTTGGAACCGTTTTTGTTTGCTTGTTTTATTATTGCCCAAAATAATATATACATATACTAAACACCAGCATTCAAATGTTTGGAATATTTTTTTCAAATATTTTTGAAAGAAGACTCTGTCTTTCTAATATTGTGAAAAAATTACTTATTATTTTAAATAGTTTTTATGTAATAAGATTTATGCAATTTATTCCTGTGATGGCAAAGCTGAATTTTCAGCAGCCAGTAAATAAAAAGTATAAATAAATAAAAATATATGGTGAATTTTATACAGTATATATCATAAATGTGTGTGTGTGTTAATAAAAAATGTACATATTTATTTATATTTAGTCATTTTTAATGTATTTCTATTCATTAAGGGAACAGTTCACCCAAAAATGAAAATTTTTGTCGACATTTACTCACCCTCATGTCATTCCAAACCTGTATAAGTTCTTTTTTATGTTGAACACAAAAGAAGATAATTTGAAGAATGTTCTTGTTGGTCCCTATTGACTTCCATAGTAGGGAAGAAATACAATGGAAGTCAAAGGTGACCATAAACTGTTTGATTACCAGCATTCTTCAGAATATCAACATAAAACTCATACAGGTTTGGAACGACATGAAGGTGAGTAAATGATGACAAAAGTTTCATTTTAGGTGAACTATAATTCATTTCATTTTTACTTTTTTCTTATGTATGGCACCAGGACCCCTATGCCCCCTCAAAAAGAAGATACTGACAGAAGATACCCCTGATTATAAGGAGTAAGGAAATTTTGACAGATTCACAGTTAGTGTTATGTTGGCATCATCTGCATCCTGTTATTATTATATTGGCCTGTTGAGTCAAGAGCTGTTGCGGTCACGACTGACTTGCTGTTCATTGCTGTGACTGAGTTACTCACTCTATAATTTCCATTGATTTGATTTACAAGATACTGCTGTCTCAAAATCGTAACCCCCCTTGAGTTCCTCTAAAACGCAAATACAGTTACAGCTGGGAAATGACACACTGCGTCAGTGGGGTTGCTGTTTCCAGTAAGAAAAATGTCAATTTCAATTTTATTAGAACTAACTGAGATGTTTACAGTGTCAGTTGGAAAAATAAGTTATGTGTTATTCATTTGTCTTTGCTGTCCACCAGTTGTCCATCTCGCTAAATGTGAGCAGGGCCAGATTTTGGGGAGTCCAAACATCTGATGCTAAGCTTTAAAGGTCCATGTTCGCTACTGGAACATTTACTTTTAGTGCTTTTTTTCTTGTGACTTTGGTCTACAGCTAAATAGTCTGGAATATTTGGATGCAGTTGTGTCGGTCCATTACTTTTGTTACTGATAATGTCTTCTTTTAAAAATTATATAACGTTGTGGTACATGAATCAAAGTCAAGTCTAGAACATGGTGCGATTAATCAAGTGTTTCTTCAGTTACAAACACTTTTTTATATATGAAGGTCACAATAAAACTGTCAGGTTTTTCAGTTATTTTTCTTTCTTTTCTTTTTTTAATGCCCTTCATTTATAGATTTTGTTTTTCTTTGTCATTCAGTATTAACATATGAAAATCCATTATAAAATATAGAAATGATTACATTTGATTATCTAAACAAAGAGTGAAACTGTCATAAACCATTTCACTACTTGTGTGAAAATGATTATTCAAGTAAATACAATAATATATTTGGCAAACAATGAATATTAGATATGAAATGTGACATAGGAAGACAATTAAGCATACTTTCTTCACAAAAAAGAAAATATATTTACACAATAGAAGCTAGAGCTAAATACAATAAAAAACTAAAGATGTGATGGAAATGACACTGTAATGAACATTTTCATGGGTTTCAGAATTATATAATTGTCATGTGATGCACTTTTGGACATGGTTAGTGGACAAATTTAATACCACCATGAGACTAAAAGTTTGTTTTATTTATTTTCATCCAAAGGGACAAGGAGTGGCCTTATTTGAAGAAACTATTTCCCTCTCATTTGCACTTCATTTGTCAGAGAACAACTTTTTATTTAGTCATTACTATAACTCCTTATAATCCTCCCTTCAGGAGACATGAAATGAGAGAGAAAATGAGGAAATGTTCTCCATTTTATTGTTCGCCAAAAGCAGTCTTTGTACTTTTTAGTTCATGAAATTCTTACAAACACATTACCCACAAACAATCTTGGCATGGCGGAGGCAAAGTCTCTACGGCCCAGTAAATCTTTAATGCTCAATAGCAATGACTTAAGTTTTTATTTCGGCTCCTGCAGAGAAAACCAGCATGCTTTATCACCTTCGCGCTCCTATAGAGAGATGGTGCGACCGCTTCGTCTCGAGGCAGAATGAAGTGATTGCACTCAAGGTCTTGCTCTTGGACAGATGGATTTGGAGCTGTTATCTTTCCTTCTTACCGCTGTAAGGAAGCTATTCTCCGTCACCCCGGTACTCTTGACCCTGCTTGACCTGGGCTGCCCGCAGACCTTTTCGACAGGCTATTTCCACTTGGTACAAGAGGCTGAGGGAGCGTCAGGTTCGCTTGCCTTGAGACAGAAGCGTCAAGCTATGTAAGGCCCTAGCATCTCTTGCACTCACACTTCTATTAGCCCACCACTGTATGTTTATGTGTTTCGCAGACCGTGGTGTGAGATTCAGTCAATCGCAGCAGCTCCTTTGGGGTCACTGCGCTTTTGACCTTGCTAGGAATTATTTCCCAATGTGCAGAATGATTTCATAGCTTTTACAGGAGCAGTGGCCCCTCTCCTCTCTGTCAGAAAAGGTTTCCTTCTATTTATGCAAGTCATTTTCAGATAATGAATTAGTCTTTAGAGAGAAATATTGATCATACCATCTGTAGCATGTACGTGAGATATTTGTATTTTGAATGTCATGGCTTCAGTATTTGATTATTAACTCTCATAATAAAGGTCGTGCCTGTTATGTTTATAGTTTTTCACAAAGGCAGCTGAAGACAGGCAAAGATGGATGTGAATCATAAGTGTGATTGCTAATTGTGGGATTAATACAAATTAAAAAAAAAAAAAATTAGCTGGTCCAGCCTGAAAAACACAGTGCTTTGTTTAATTGCTTGTTTTACATTTTTTTCTTTCTTTTTTCTCTCTTTTTTATCTCTCTTTTTTCCAAAAGTGCATTCAAATTAGCTGAACCAGCCTGAAAAATACATTATAATTATTTTATTTAATTTAATTTTATCATTTTATTGTTATTTTATTTTATTTTTAGTTTAATTTAGCTTAGTTATTAGAAGTGCCCTTTTTATTTCGCTATTTGTAGTTTGAATGTCACTGCTTCAGCATTAGATTTTTTTAAATTTATTTGCCTTTTTAGTTCTTTTTAATAGTTTACAAAAATACAGTTGTTGTTGTTTTCCAATTGTTTTCAGATTTTACTGATTTAATACACTACATGAGCTATTTCTAGTTGGAATGTCATGGCTTCAGTATTTGATTATTAACTCTCATAACGAATAACGGACATGCCTGTTATATTTACAGTTGTTCACAAAGGCAGCTGCAGACAGGCAAAGATGGATGTGACCTGGTGAAATTCAGTGCTGTGATTAACTATTTACAGTGAGCCTGATGATGTACTGACTGTGCGTTCAGCAATTGTTGAGTTGTTGGTGAGTAGAAGAAAGAGAGATGCCACTTGTCAAGTCCTGATTTATGTGCTCAGGGTAAAAAATATCCTAAACTCACTTTTCCACTTTGTCATCTGTGATTAACAGGCAGTTCACACGCACCCCTAAACAAGCAACCATTTTTCAGCCCTCCATTGTCCGTCACCCTGTCTCCTCGCTGCGACAGCCACTCACCCCAGCGTCTTCTCAACACATCCAGGGCTCAGAGGTCATATTGGTGTGGTGAAGAGAGAGTGAGAAGTCACATTGTTGAAGAATACTTGTGATAATGATGTTTTTGGGATCATGGGGGCGGGGGGGGGGCGGGGGGGATTATGTCTGCTAAACATGGGAAGTCATTATTATTAATCAGTTCTTCTCTTCTCAAGTACCAGCTGCTTTCTGTTAGAGAGAGTCACTGACTGATTGAACACATTGATGATCCTGTCTGCATATTTTGCCTCACTACATGCTGGACTGTTTATGCTCTAGTTTTGCATATATCAAAGGTGTATGTGTGTGTGTTTATGTTAAGCGTATTTTCTATGGAATCCCATATCCACATTAGAGCTGGCCATATCCACATCAAACAATATGTTTGTGAGATTAAGTTTAAAATAAGAAATAAAGTTGCGTTATGAGATATTAAGTCACAATAAAAATAAATAAAAATGCACATTACCACAAACAAGGTTGCAATTATGAGATATAAAGTCAGAATACAGTATAAAGTGATTTTTTTTGAGGATTTGAGTTCCATTTTATGAAGCATTGTTAGAGCATTTTTTTTTTTTTTGCTTAAAAACCGAAATCTTGTGAAGTAATATTAAATTTTAAAATAACAAAATGTATTGTTACTGCGATGACATGATCCTTCAGAAATCATTTTAATATGCTGATTTAGTGCTCAAGAAAAATTATCAACAATCAAAAATCTAAATTACTTGTATACTGAACTGATTCTGTAAATTGTTGATTTGAGAATAATAAATATATTGATAAAAAAACAATCAAATAATAATAAATAAAAAAAACGCTTGCATAATTTTTTTTTTCAGGATTCTTTGTTTAATAGGAAGTTTATTTGATTGAAATTTAAATCTTTTTTTTAATATTATAAATGTCTTTACTGTTACTTTTAATAGATTTAATACATTCTTGCTCCATAAAAGTATACATTTCTTTAAAGAAAAACTTACTGATCCCAAACAGTATAGTGTGTTTAAAATATAACAATAATGGCTACCTTTATTGTATTGAACTGTAATATTTACAAAACCGTTTTGGAGATTTCAGTCTTTTACCATTAAGTTAAATAGCTGCTATACTTGTCTGCCTTTTACCCACATGTTGCTACGGTGGTTGCATCATCAAGTTAATTGACTAGCCTTAAAGAGACAACTGTTAATTAACTATTCATAGTGATTTCATGAAGAGTGTAACACTCTATCTCTATTGCATTTTCAAAATTTTCCTGTTTGTTGGAGATTTCCAACATGTCAACTTCTGACTCCATCAATGGTGTGCTTTTGGGGCAGAACCCCTTGTTTCTCTAAACAATGGAGAAGAGGGACTAGGCAGAATGTGGTGGATCAATATATTTAATGCACAGAAACTGCACACTTCACCTTTAAGGTGTGAATCAGGAAATATGCAGGATAAAAGGGGAAACATCCTTATCTTTGCCTGATTAAGACCCCAGGCCCCTGACCTTACTCACCACTTACATAACACACAGACACTTCCCAACATCTGCAGCACAGGAGACAGGGAGACAGATGGGGAGGGGAGGAGGGGGATCCGAGGGTTTCTCACGCTCTCTGTGAGTTTTAAGTGTGAAAACATATTTACAGTAAAGGAACTGTGTGGAGCATGTGTCTGCCATTATCACCGATCACTCTGTGATCATTGCCATTGACGGGGCCTCTGTGTGGGCCCTGGACAGGAGAGTACGCACTAATTCACCTCAGAACTTTGCGAGATCAAAATTTGATGCAGGTTGTTGCTTTTGTTAGTCTTTTGTGTTCTGCTAGTGCTTAGGTGACATCATCTGACACGCTTCTCCATTTCTGCTCTGAAACTGAGACGAGATTGAAGCAGTCCTCCAGATACGTTGTTTTCACGCCAAACGGGAGAATTTATTGCCCATTTTAGGGTCGGGAACAGTTTACTGAGGAGAACGGAGCCCAGCTTCCATTGTCCACCGTCATCTGGTCAGGAAGGCTCCTGGGAGCTGATAAATGGAGAAATTCTGTAGCGAGGCAGTCCAGGGTGAAAGACTGACCGTAGGCTTCTCTCCATTACTCATCCTTTTATTTATTTATTTGTTCAGGGAATAAAGTGCTAAATTTATGACTTGTGCTGGCTCCATAATCATAAGAGGAATTTGCAAGGCAGTAAAACGTTTCATTGTTCCAGTTGCCTCTCACACTCTATACCCTAAAGTGAAACCAGTGTTCTTCTCGTCGTAATTTTTTTCTGTATAGAGGATGATTGTGGACTCATTGACAACTTAATTTGGCTCCTCAGATGGAAATGTGGAGAAATATTCAAGCTGTAGAGCACATGTAACAAGGCATTCATCACTACTAACACAAGCATTTTAAAAGTTTGATTTCACTTAGAATAAAGCAATAATTTGTCTTTTTAAAATTTCATGTGAACGTTGTAATCTAAAATCGTACCAGTGAGTTTGTGTGTGTGTGTGTGTGTGTGTGTGTGTGAGAAGTAGAACTAACTGATCTAGATAATGCGATTGTAGTTTGGTTTTCTTCACCATGTGTACGTGTACACATTGATCGCTTGCTTCTGGAAAAAGTGGCACATGACATGTATATGAAGCGTTCAGTTGACAACATCTGGGGAATGTTGATTATTACAAACAAACAATAAGCAAATAAATAAATAAATAAAAATGACTAATATTTTGAAAAATTGAGGTTAGGGTGAGACACTTACAATGGAAGAGATTGGGGCCAATTTTAGAAGATTTCTAGATCTTTCTTTTAGAAGATTTTTCTAAAAATGCATATGAATTATTTTGTTAAAAATTGTTTAATTTAGCTTAAAAACGTTGAGAATTTTGTTTTTGTTTTTTACAGCTGTTTTAGAATTTTATCTTTATTTTGGCTTTTTCTATTATATTTTTAAAACTTTGCTCAGTATAATACTACTGAAACAGTATTTGAACATTTACTGATTGGCCCAATTCCTCAAAAGTTTGGGGTTGCTAAGATTTTTTAATGTTTTTGAAATAAGTCTCTTACGCTCACCAAGGCTGAATATATTTGATTAAAAAAGTTACATGATCTTTCAGAAATCATTCTAATATTCTGATTTGGTATTCAGGAAACATTTCTTTTTATTATTAATGTTGAAAACAGTTCATATTTTTGTTGAAACCATGATAGATTTGTTTTTCAGGATTCAAATTTCAAAATAATACAGTTTATTTTAAATATATATATATATATATTTTTAAATGTGAAAGTCTTTATTGTCTTTATTATTAGTTTAATGTGGAAGTTTAATTTCTTTCAAAAATATCATCAACATTATGCCAGAAATGCTGTTGATTGAGCTTCACTTGTACTAAATCCAGAATATTCCTTTCAAACTTAATTTATTCAAGTTTGTGTCATGTATACATAAACAGACAGATTTCTATAACTCGATTAGATCTGCACAAGTAAACATACCGAATGCTTTAGAAGATCTTTGACCTTCTGATTAGAAGATAATTCAAAATATAAAACATCAGGAGGAAGAAAACCAGCTGGAGGTGACTTTACTTGACTAAGAGCTTCGTGATGCATTGATTCTGAGGAGACTGCAGTCGTTCGCTGTCTTGCCCTCCAAGCGTTTGATGTGCATCTGTCTCTGTGTTCTTTGACTTGTATATTGTGCTTTTGCTTTATTTATTTTCAGGTAATTATTTCCAAGTCTTGCAGCAGACTGATTTGACACTTGCATGTAAAGTGCCATGTAGCTTTTCGGCCCCTTCTAGTTTCCTGTTAACACGCATTGACAGCACCGCAGCCGCCGCAGAACAAGATGGATGGGGGAGTCCACATGTGACATCTTAAACATGTTACTTGCAAATATCTGTTTATTTGAATTCTTGAGAGCCATGATCACATTCAGAAGAATTCTCTCAGATTCCCTCTATAGGGGAGCAAGCACTGTGAAAAACTGAGAAACCACTGTGAAATGAAATGTAGTTTTATGGAGAACTTTGGTTTATTTAACTCAGACCTTTGGGTCTGGGTGTAATATGGCACTTTTATTTATTTTTATTGTGCCTAGTGGTAACTAATGAATTTGCTCTTTAAATGAGGGAACATTGTGTTTTAAATTCCCCTTGTGCAATTAATCACCCTTTGTTATTAAAATAAGCATAAGCATGTGATCTTACAGAGTAAATTACATTCACTTTTCGCTGCCATAATGTCTTCTATGTTCTTTCATTCTGCATTGGTTATAGATCTAGAGAGAAGTTAGTTTGAGTGAAGGCAAGTGCAGTTAGACTGAATCCCAGCCATATGACCAGCACAAATAATAATTGTACACCTCATTTACATGGATGTTGTAAAGCATGGTGAGATAACGGTCTGTGCTGTCCATTACTACAGAAAATAATTCTGAATCGTCCCTAACTTTGAAAAAACAAACAGTGGGCGTCTATGTTGCACATTAACAACATTAAAATTTCATGTGAACATCGTACATTTTAATATGAGAATATAGCATGTTCAAAGTTTTGCAGTCCAATTTTCTCCTGTCATGATCATGTAACTGTGAACCCTGTAACTTTTGCAGAAAGGAATTACACTGGTAACACAAAAACCACACAGTATTATGCCTAGAATTGTAGTCCCACCACTACAATTGATTTGGACTATTTTACAGCTCAAATAACACATTTCACAACACTTTAACAAAATGCAAGTCTTACATTTCTGCTTTTAAACACTCTGTAGTGCATTTCCTCATAGACTTCCACTGTAAGACCAATATTATAAACATGATTTATAGTGAATATTCATGAATATTTAATTTAAGAAATGCACTAAAAAGGAATAATATTCAAAAAGTATAAGTGATTTTGTTCACGGTTTATTTTAAGGTGCCATTCTCACTGTTAACAAACTATTATCTACAGCTTTTGCCTCAATAAACTCCTAATTTGCTGCTTTTTAATAGTTAACAATGTAGTTGTTAAGTTTAGGTATTGGGTAGGATTAGGGATGTAGAATATGATGATTACGAATGTGCTTTATAAGTACTAATACACAGCCAATATGCTAGTAAAATGCATGCTATTAAGCAAAAAAAAAAAAAAAAAAAAAACATAAACTAAATAATAATAATTCATGACCCCTTGTTTCATGCCAAACAGTAAATGTACTGTAGATCAGGTATGGCAGCGACTTATTCCGTTTGGTCCATAATTTAATAAGGCATAAACCAAATAGACGAGCTGCAATAAAGCGGGTGTTTACTTTCCCCACTGCAAGACAGTAATCCAATACAGCAGATCAGTGGAATTTAAGAGCTGGATTGTGCCAGTGGAGGGATATGCTTTCCTGTGGTGTAACCTAGTGACTTACAACATAGACTGCGCATGTTTATATACAATTTGCATCAGAAATTTTACAGGAATGTCAAAAACTTAAGGCTGATTCACACTGCTCACAGAAGGCCAACATTCCAAACAATACGAGGAACGTATCTATCATTTTCAGAGGTGCCACATAGCCATTTGTCCCATAGCAACTTCCAGCACACACTTTCATTTCACATTTCATTTTTTAGGCTTACATTCATGGAGATGTCATATCAGTGTTTGATGGACAATTGACCCTTTGCAAAGACCTGACCCTTTTGTTACTGTTGCTAGGTCTGACAAGCCATGGCGCTAACGTGCCACACATCATGTTTTCACACAGTAAAAAATACATTGCAAAGCAAAGAGGAAACTGACAATGCACTGACAGACAAGACAGAGCAGGTTACTTTTGGTATGAAACAAAGTCTCAGCTTTCAAATGTTGTCATTTTGTAAGAACTCCAAACAATAAATACCATTTTGTGGCTCTTTAATGTGTCGTGACAGATCACTGTGGTGCCTCAGTTCAAGCGGCAAGTGAACCAATCATCTCTTTCTCTTCACTAGATACAGTGTGAAATAAACATGAATGAACAACAGAAGTTATCTTGTTTCAACTGCAGAAAGATGTCAATACACACCAGGGCCGTAACCACCATAGACATTGAGGGGGACAAGTTCCCCCCCCCCAATAATTAGAAATTGCCAAATGCCCCGATTCAGTATGTAAACTGTTTTATTACAATAAAAGTCGCTGGGCAGTGTTGACTAGTTTCTGTGTGCGAGTAGCCTAATAATCAGAGGCGCGGGAAGTGGGGGTGTTTTTTTTCTGTGGGCAACTGTTTAACTGTTGGGAATATATATATATATAAAAAAAAAATCGGAGTGTCTATTTAAGTGCAAATAGCCTGGTTGTTGGCAGAGACTATTTGCACTAACTCCACCCACAAACGTATGATTGGGATAGTCACATTTGCAAAAGACGACAATCAGTCGTTAGATTCAGTGGGGCAGATGGTAAAGCGTGTCACACTCTTTTTGACATGATCGACCGGGGTTCGAATTTGCCTTTTGGCAAACATTTTTCTCCCTTTTCAAATTTCAAATCACATCACATCAGAAAAGCATTTATTTTTTAATAAAAGTGAAGGAAATAATCAAAAAGTTGTAAATAAAGTATGGGGTATGGTTAGGGAGGGCTTTTGTCCCAATCCATTTAATAATTTGAAATAAAATAAAAAAATTACACTCAATAAGTTACTGCATACTGTTTTATAATGTAGCCTATTACAATGCTGAGGTGCAGATAATTGTCACTATTTGCAATAAGTAATTAGCAGAATATCCTGCTATTTTAACATAGAATAAATAGAATCTAAAGCTATTTTGCACTGTGTAAATAGCATATCACTAAAGAATACTGCTATTTTCACTTAATGTAAATTGCCTCTATCGCAACCCCCCAATTTTATATATTGTGACGGGAGGAGCCAACGACAGACACAGTGGGTGTCAGGCCTCGGAGAGGCTTTTATTGAACAGAAACAATAAAATAGTGTCCAGGGCAGGGGTCTCAAACTCGCGGCCCGGGGGCCAATTGAGGCCCGCGGGATGATATTTTGTGGCCCCCCTACTTGACATCAAAGTTTAGTGTTAGTGCGGCCCGCACGTTGTTCTCAAACGCACCTTTTTGCTGAGTCTTGCCGCGCTTTTATTTATTTATTTTTTTTATCACTTACAGTGTTTCCCCTACCATTATTTATTAAACAAACTAATTAGCCTTGTTATGTTATTTATCTTATTTACACGACGGCGTGCCATTTCTGTCTCTACGTTACATGGTCGTGCTCTCTGTATCGCGCACACGTAGGAGTTCCGCCCCGGTTCACACACACAGACACACACACAAACGTAAGCGCACACAGACGTGAGCACACTCCCACTCCTATTTGTAAATATTAAGCCGCAAAACGTCTATTTAAATATGACTTCTGCGTATCTCTGTGTTAATGTATGGCGCAGACGCGCGGGTTTGTTTACTCATACAGAAGCGCGCGACGCTTGCGGCCATATTAACGTCTGTCGTCTCACTAAATGAGGACATAAATACATGAACAACATCTCCGAACTGCTCTGAGAGTCACTTCATGAGCATTCGAGCGTTTCATTTGAGAAAAACTATCCTCATATCACATACACAGAAATGTAACGGCAACCCGTCAAAATAAAAGTTCGGTTTTACTTGAAGACATTGGGCAGAACGTAATAGGCTACTACTAGTAAAACTATTAAAACCTTATCTTTAAGGAATAATCATACAAATACCCCTTTATTTTTGTTATTATGAAACTATCACTGTTTATCGAGTGTTAATTTATCTATTGCAATATTGACATTTGGAGCATGCTTTATAAATTTAATGATCTAATAATGAGATTGGTCAAGTGTTTCTAACTTTTTGAAGTGTATTTGATTTATCACTCAGGAGATGTGGTAGGTAAGTGCCTTGAGGTGTTCAAGTGATTGATCAGCTCTGCTAGTTTCACTGTTCTCACTCTTTAAAGAAAAGACAGCAGAGGCAGTTCATCTGCAGGGGTATATAAGACTGTGAACCCAGGTCTCACACAGTTACATCACAGATCAAGTCCCCCTTCAGGCAAGGTCACAGCTTTGTATCTGCATTCAGTTCTGGCCTAACCACGACTAAAGATTTAGTTACTGTAAGTGGGACACAAAGCAAAATGGAAAAAATAAAGCGAGTCCGTCCCTAACACCCCAGGCATCTAGTACAGGAAGACTTAAGTAATCATGCCCAGGGTTTTGTTCCCATTTCCACACACCTATGGACTGATTTTATCTGCTTGCAATTAACAGAGCTTGTCGTTTGTATTGCAGTTGTATTCCTTTATTCTTTCTAGTTTCCTAGGCACTTGTTTTATGCAAACTAGAAGCGTGTGTGAAAAGGGTATTTTCCACTCAGGCTTCCTTTGACGTCTGAACTCCCAGATCTCACTACTTTGGACAAGAGTTCTCTCAGATTCCGAACAAAGCATGTGCTAAACAGCCCGAGTTGGTGTGTAAAAATTCCTTGTGTAATGTCAACAAACCCCCGCATAACAAGATCTCACCTCACCGACGTTATCACACCGGCCGATTTGCTTATACTTGTGAGGAGAAATGACAGTATGCTTGTGTAATTTTGCTGGCAGAACAGAATGAGTATGTTTAAAAATTCCACTTTTTAATGCGTAAACGAAAAGCCCCGCATAACGTCAGTGTTACATATGTTAAAGCATATTTCAAATCCTTTCTCTTGGGATTGGGAAATGACACCAATGGGGTGCGTTATAGGTTAATATGGGAAAGTGAGGTTGTTATAAATGGTGAATATTATTCCCAAGAGCCTTAATGGCTCTTAAGACCTTTCCTCATGACCCTGCTCGGAGAGAAAAACAAACCGTGAGCGTTTCCCAACTCCATTCCAACCCCACATCCAGCCCCCTACACAAACACCAGACATATGCTTTCTCCTAACACTTCCATGAATCTTTGAACCTGTTGTATATTCAAATCACAGTTCTAAATCTCCATTATTTATAGAAAATTGCTTAAATTATGATTGATAGTGCATTTTTTTTTTTTTTTTTTTTTTTTTTTTACATTTTAAGAGATTGGCTTCACTCTCATTTCTCTTCCAGCTCATTTTCTGTGATTTATAATCCAAGCACACGGATTTTCATTTTTTAAGTCTGCAACTAGTTTGCGACAAAAAACCCCATACATAATAAATGTACATAGTACACACATATATTATGTAAACAAAAATATTTAGTTTGGATGTGAGTAATCGTTTGGCAGCACTCATATATATATATATATATATATATATATATAGTGCTCAACATTCAATCATTATCTTTTGACATTTATGTTGAGCACTATATATATTTAAATTTTGAATTAAAAAAAGAACAAAGATTCTTCAAGATGTTAAATGTCAAAACATACTGATCAAAACATAGTGTGTGTGTGTGTGTGTGTGTATATATATATATATATATATATATATATATATATATATATATATATAGTGCTCAACATTCAATCAGTATCTTTTGACATTTAACATCTTGAAAAATCTCTTGAAAAGTCTCTTTTTTTTCTTTTTCTTTTTTAAATTCAAAATTTGCACAGGTCTCATCATGGAGTCCTTTTTTAAAAACCCTGGTTTAATTGGACTTATCTCAAAATGTTATTAAACACTCAGGGTTACAAGCTTTGGTAGAATGTTATTGACCTTAACGTGACTGGCCTATCCCAAACATGCCCAGTTTGCTCATCACAGAACACACTCTGGGTCAAATCTTGTAAATTACGTGTCACAATCGTTCGTGCAGATGTGGCTTCTGTCTGTTACTGATTTCCCTGTCTGTTTCTCTTTTGCCTTTCTTTGTTTACAGTGACACATAAAGCGTCATCAGGGTGATTACATCTGACAGCGCTCCAATACACACACACACCGGCCAGCCAATCACATGGACACAAAAACATATCATCTCATTCATCTTCATGCCACGCAGCACACATTTCGATTACACAAAGAGGAAAAGAATACTGTTTTAGTTTTTCGCCGCTGACAGTTTTCATAAATAGTATCAAGTCTACCGTCAGTCCAAGCAAAGCATTGCAAACATGAGAGCGTTCGATCAATTTCAAACAGACTGTTGAAAATCGACTTGGTAACATTTGTTTCTATAAACACTTGTGCATTTAGGTTATAAATCTTAATCCGCACGTGGGCGGTTTTACCGCACAAGACACCCGTGTCTAAACACCTTTGTCTCAGCTTCTGAAATATAGTTCAGGAAGTTTGAGTAACTGTACTCTCCCCAAGGATGTGACTGTGAATACTGGTCAATATGGGCAAAAATATTATCACAATATTTGTTTCCATATCATACAATATCAATATTTATCAAAAAATTAATTTACCATTAATGGAGATGCTTTTTTATTTTATTTGAATATTTTTAATCGAATATTTATTGGTTTTTAACAGTAAATAATAAATAACAGTGAAAATTAAATGGAAAAAATGCAATGATAGGATAGACAGCAGTTAACAAAACAGATAAAACAGGAGAACAGAACAGTCAGATATGAAAAAATTAAGGAAAAGATCAATAAAATGATAATTACATTATGTCACATGTTTATTAGACCTTAGAGAATGAATGTAAACATAACTTCTCATTCACAATTAAACTAAAAGTGTTAATTGCTTTTTAATTTATAGGGCCTATGAAATTCCGTGTTTTCCATGTTATTTTTTTCTGGATTCTGTGTTTTATACAAATTTATCATCAAAAATGGTACCTAATGAAATGAATAAATACAACTTCAATCAATTCTTATTAATTCAATCAAATTTAAAATGTAATCAAAGGAAAGCATAATTAATTTACAACAAAACATTGCATATTTTATTTATTTATTTCAAATAAGATGTTGCACAAAAAAACTGTATAAATTTTAAAAATGGATAAAAATATCCTGATTAAGTGATATTCTTAAATAATAATTATTATTATTTTTAATAAAAATTTAATAATTTTTATTAAATAATAAAAAAAAATCTTATACAATTATCATATAATTCTGTCATAATTTCTTCATGTTAAACCGAAATTTAGTTATTATAATTAATAATATTATTATTATTATTATTATTATTACTCTGTGGAGGAAAATGTTAGTATACAATTGCAATATAATTCTGTCATAATTTCTTCATGTTAAACCGAAATTTTATTTAGGTGGTTTGCTCTGAAGATCCTTAAGTTTCAGAGTGTATTTGATGGTATGGTTTTTGGCAAATGAAATGTTCAAAAACTTGTAAATTGTCTCCTAGAACAGATGTGTTCAAGCCATCATATATGACAGCAGACACTGAAAACTGCGAGTGTTACGTGCGTTTGAGTTTGTGTAGTAGACGAAATTACACCACTCATTTACACAGAGACACACAGAACATGCAGACTTATTAGTGACATGCACTGACTGGCTGTTGTTGCATTCATTTCTACTGTGTGATAGGCTGTTAGATTAATCCACATTGAGTAAAAATGTCCAGAACTTATCATCGTTATCAAAATACGTTTTATTGCCATCTTGAAATGGTATATTTATCGCCCGACCCTAGTGCTGCGAATGTAAAACCTGTCCTTATTAAGCTTTTTTTCTCTTGAGCTTTGACCTGTAGCCATATGGTATATAATCAGTCTTGTATGACCAATAGTATTACAAGTGCGATCACTGGGCCGTACAGGCGTGGGAAGACATAGTAGTTGGTCTATCACACATTCCTTCCCCCGCCTACCTGTATTAGATGACCTCCTAAACAACTCCAATTACCCGACCATTGACAGACGGACAGATGAGACACTGCTCTGGGGGTCTGCAGACGTCTGAACGAAAGAAACGCGTGAGGGACGAGAAGGAATGAGGGATGATTGAGAGAGCAGAGCTCAGACAGTGGAGGGAAGCACTGACTGACGTTAGATAAATCTCTCAGCGTTAGGATCTCTGCTAGACCATTAGCAAAGTCATCAACACGTGTTGTTCTTCACCCTGTCTGCGTCCCCTAAATGTGTCCTGTGCCGGTGTCTGGAGCTTCCCCAAGTGCTATTAATTGTCAACTTGTTCAGCGTAGTTACAAAATACACAGTTGATCTCGTAGCCAGGCACCACAATGTTTGCCTGCAGAGTTTTATTCTTGGTGGAGACAGCTTGGAGGAGCAGTCATTAATGAAATTAAATTATATGACATCCTCTTCTAATGAATAGATTTGGCTATTATAGTGATTTCTGTGAGGATGAATCATAAGCTACACCTGACATTCTGAAATGTCTGGTGCATTTATTTTCTAGTATAACAATATGCCTGTACACGTTGTAAAATATTGATTCTTTGGTTTTTATGTGTTTGTGCAGCACTGGCCATCCTGCAAATATTATGCTTTCTGCCGAACTCATCTCCATAATTTGGACTCAATTGTTGATTTTTAAAAATCATAATGTTCTAAGTTAGAAGGTTCTCTGTGTCAGTGCTTTTTCACATTTCCACAATAGCAAAAGATGTAATGTTTTCTCTGAGTTAGAAATGAGTTCTCAGTCTTTATTAATTGTCGTGTGATAAAAAGACTGTGTATCATGAGATGCACTGAGAAAATTCTGGTGTAGAAACAATTTTCACTTGGAAACTGTAGTAAATTTTAAAAGTAAATTTTACAGTTAATTAAGAAATGGCAAGTAATGCATTGAATTAAACATGGAATTTATTTACAACCTCTATAAAAAATGTTTTACAGTGTACCGGAAGAAATGCACATGCCACAAGACCGTGCTTTTTAGTGAATCAAAAACATGATGCAACACAAGTGTAGTCCAATTCGTAAAACTAACAGGTTCTTTTAATGAATAGTTATTAGTTTGAATCACTGTCCTGTATAATTTACATCATTAGGAAAGAGAAATTCTTTAATATGTACACTATCATTCAAACAGTTTGGGATCTATGTTTTTGAACTAACGTTGCATTTATTTGATCAAAAACACAGTGAAAATAGCAATATTCTGATATAAAATTACAATTTAAAATAACTTATATTTTTCTATTTGAATATATTTTAAAATGTAATGTATTCCTGTGATGGCAAAGATGAATTTTAAGCATCATCACTCCAGTCTTCAATGTCACATGATCCTTCAGAAATTATTCTAATATGCTGATTTGCTGCTCAAGAAACATTTCTAATCATTATCCATGATAAAAACAGTTGTGCTGCTTAATAGTTTTTGTTAAAACAGTGACTTTTTTCCCCATTATTTGAAGAATAGAAATGTCAGAGGAACGGTTTTTACTTGAAATAGTTTTTTGTAACATTGTAAAAATCTCAAAAAAGAAAAAGAAATCAAATCAGAATTCAACTGAATAAAGAGCTTGTGCATCAGAAATCTGTATCAATACCTAGTCCTATGCACAAAATTGTCCATATTTACTTAGGTGTGGAAGAACTTGAACAGCCTGCACAAGCATTCAGACTGTAGAACCCATGGAACGCATGCTTGAATTTCTTGGTTTTAAGAGTCATATTCAATTGAGCACCAACTGCTGTTGAGGGAGCAGGAAGTCAAGCTTTGTCTGAAGATTTATTATTCTCTGATTTTATGGCTTCTTTTTTTCATATTTCCAGCAAAATGGCTGGATTTATTTCTGTCTGAGTGGACTGTGGAAGTCTACTAAGGTGCGACCAGCAGTAAAGAGAAGACCTCATAAGTCTTTGAGAAGATTAAAACAAGTAAATCCATTGTCCAGCATCTATACATGCTAGCATACCTACCCCTCTCTTAGATCTCATATAGAGTGCCAAAGCCATTCAGCACAATGGGTCTAGACCCACACACAGACACAAAAAACGTTTGTAACCGGAGAAAATTGCTGAGTGCAAAATCATATCCCCTTGATCAATGGCACATGGTGGTTTTGGTATCAGTTTTCTGGGATGTAGAGGAAGCGTTTACACAGGTCAGTTGTTGCTCCCAGTGTACTGACACGTCCAAAGACAACTCACTTGGATCAACAATCGTCCACACTGGCAGGCCCATCTATTGCTTTCATCTGTTGTTACTTGGAGATCTGTATCAGTGTTGACTGTGATTACATTTGTTCAATCTGTATCTAAAATATTGAAGTTAATAACTCTCTTTTCAGCATGACTGATGCTGTCAACTACCACAAATTGTCAACCACCTCTGCTGGATGGTGCTGCCTCTTAGCCTGAATTGAATTTGATGTGAAAAACTGAGCTTTGTGAGGTAATGTGTAGATGAATGGACAGACTCACTGGTTATATGTAACAACGTATACAGTGCAATCAGTCCGATTGTTGTTTTAATTCAGATTTTTTTATGAACAGATTCATGAATCAGTCTCAGCTTTGATCATTTGTTAGGCTTGTTTAACATGTACCCTGAAAAAAAGTAAGTTGTAAAATAAAACAAAGAATATTGAAGTCTGTTTTATGTTAAATAACTAAATACATACACACATACATACATACTATTTCAGTTTTTCTTCTTCAAAATGTTATGCTCAATTTATACTTGCTGTCTCTTTGTAATTGTTTGTGAAATTTACTTGCATATTTGATTGTTGAAAATAGTTTTTACAAATTTTATTCAGGTTCCATTTTGTTCCAACCTGTAAATGTAAAATTTAACAAGGTAGCCAGTGTTATTGTCAACTAAAACTGATTAAATGATTAAAAATCTTTTTTGATAATTGAAATAAAACTGAAATAAAATATAATTATTAGATGAAGAAAAATATACATGAAAATTTGAAATGTTGCCTTGGCAAATAACTGTAATAAGAAATACTAAAATTACTCAAACTAAAACTGAAATAAAAATAAATTAGAGTGTGTGTGTGTGTGTGTGTGTGTGTGTGTGTGTGTGTGTGTGCGTGCGTATATATATATATATATATATATATATATATATATATATATATATACACACACACACACACACACACACATATATTAGTGCTGTCAAATGATTAATCGCATCCAAAAGTTTTTCTTCACATAGCATATGTGTGTGTACTGTGTGTGTGTATATATATAACATATTTTTCTTAAATATATACATGCATGGGTGTGTATTTATATATACATGATAAATATATACAGTACATACATGTACAATGTAAACAGAAAAAAACTTTGATTTTGGATGCGATTAATCGTTTTACAGCACTAATATATATATATATATATATATATATATATATATATATATATATATATATATATATATATATATATATATGAGCAAATGTGAGCAAAGGCGGCTGTGAAAATAAATCTGCATTGTTTATCCTTTTGATCTTTCACTCAAAAAATTCACAAAAATCTGACCTATCATTGAAGTAAGACAATTGAAAGTGGGGAGAAAATCTCATGTTGAAATAAAATCTCCAATTTTGGCTACAATTATTGGCACCCCTAGAAATATTCTTATGAATAAAATATCTCTGAAGTATATTCCCATTCATATTTACATTTTTTATCACACCAGGGTGACCAGGAGCATGAAATTGTCCAGCCATGACTTCCTGTTCCACAGGATTATAAATATGAGGAACACAAGGCCAAATTCCCTTAATCATCCATCACAAGGAGTAAAACCTAAGAATATTTCTGATGTGCAGAACAAGATTGTTGAGCATCACAAAATAGGAAGTGGCTGTAAGAAAAGAGTTAATGCATTGAAAATCCCCATTTCCACCATCAGGGTAATAATTAAGAGGTTCCAATCAACAAAAGATGTTAAAAATCTGCCTGGAAGAGCTGATAAAGCTGATAAAATGTAAACACTGTAACTTGAATGCAATGTAAGTCGCTTTGGATAAAAGCGTCTGCTAAATGCATAAATGTAAATGTAAATGGAAGAGGACGTGTCTATATCGTCCTAATGCACGGTGAGGAGGAGAGTTTGAGTGGCCAAAGACTCTCCAAGGATCACAGCTGGAGAATTGTAGAGATTAGTTGAGGTCAGAAACCTAAAAAATATATATACAGTATTGTTCAAAATAATAGCAGTACAACGTGACTAACCAGAATAATCAAGGTTTTTATTATATTTTTTATTGCTACGTGGCAAACAAGTTACCAGTAGGTGCAGTAGATTCTCAGAAAACAAACAAGACCCAGCATTCATGATATGCACGCTCTTAAGGCTGTGCAATTGGGCAATTAGTTGAAAGGGGTGTGTTCAAAAAAATAGCAGTGTCTGCCTTTGACTGTACAAACTCAAAACTATTTTGTACAAACGTTTTTGTTTCTAGGATTTAGCAATCCTGTGAATCACTAAACTAATATTTAGTTGTATGACCACAGTTTTTTTTTCATCTGTGTGGCATGGAGTCAACCAACTTGTGGCACCTCTCAGCTGTTATTCCACTCCATGATTCTTTAACAACATTCCACAATTCATTCACATTTCTTGGTTTTGCTTCAGAAACAGCATTTTTGATATCACCCCACAAGTTCTCGATTGGATTAAAGTCCGGAGATTGGGCTGGCCACTCCATAACATTAATTTTGATGGTTTGGAACCAAGACTTTGCTCATTTACTAGTGTGTTTGGGGTCATTGTCTTGTTGAAACAACCATTTCAAGGGCATGTCCTCTTCAGCATAGAGCAACATGACCTCTTCAAGTATTTTAACATATGCAAACTGATCCATGATCCCTGGTATGCGATAAATAGGCCCAACACCATAGTAGGAGAAACATGCCCATATCATGATGCTTACACCACCATGCTTCACTGTCTTCACTGTGTACTGTGGCTTGAATTCAGAGTTTGGGGGTCGTCTCACAAACTGCCTGTGGCCCTTGGACCCAAAAAGAACAATTTTACTCTCATCGGTCCACAAAATGTTCCTCCATTTCTCTTTAGGCCAGTTGATGTGTTCTTTGGCAAATTGTAACCTCTTCTGCACATGCCTTTTCTTTAACAGAGGGACTTTGCGGGGGATTCTTGAAAATAGATTAGCTTCACACAGATGTCTTCTAACTGTCACAGTACTTACAGGTAACTCCCGACTGTCTTTGATCATCCTGGAGGTGATCATTGGCTGAGCCTTTGCCATTCTGGTTATTCTTCGATCCATTTTGATGGTTGTCTTCCGTTTTCTTCCACGTTTCTCTTGTTTTGCTCTCCATTTTAAGGCATTGGAGATCATTTTAGCTGAACAGCCTATAAGTTTTTGCACCTCTTTATAGGTTTTCCCCTCTCCAATCAACTTTTTAATCAAAGTACGCAGTTCTTCTGAACAATGTCTTGACCCATTTTCTTCAGGCTTTCAAATGCATGTTTAGCAAGTGCTGGCTTCATCCTTAAATAGGGGCCACCTGATTCACACCTGTTTCTTCACAAAATTGATGACCTCAGTGATTGAATGCCACAGTGCTATTTTTTTGAACACACCCCTTTCAACTAATTAAACTAATTGCCCAATTGCACAGCCTTAAGAGGGTCCATATCATTAATGCTGGGTCTTGTTTGTTTTCTGAGAATCTACTGCACCTACTGGTAACTTGTTTTCCACGTAGCATTAAAAAATATACGAAAAACCTTGATTATTCTGGTTAGTCACATTGTACTGCTATTATTTTGAACAATACTGTATATATCAAACATCCCCTACATCAGCACATGTTGTTTGGGAGGGTTTCAAGGAAAATTCTCCTCACTCATCCAAAAACAAACTCCAGCAAATTCAGTTGTCAGACACGACTGGAACTTCAAATGGCACTGACTTCTATGATCAGATGAAACTGAAAAAATAGCTTTTTGGCAGCAAACCCACCAGATGAGTTTAGGGATAAAAAAAAAACAGGGATAAAAAAGTACCCCATGTCCACGGTTAAATATACTGCTGGATCTTTAATGTTTCTGCCAGAGGTCCTGAACATCTTGTTCAAATGCATGGCATCATGGATTCGATCAAATACCAACAGATAAAAAAAAATCAAAACCTGACTGCCTCTGTTAGAAATCTTATAATGGGCCGTGTTTGGATCTTCCACCAGGACAACAATCCAAAACAAACATCAAAATAAACACAAAAATGGGTCACTGAGCACAAAATGAATCTTTTACCATGGCTGTCCCTGTCCTCTGACCTGAACCCTACAGAAAATGAGTTGGGTGGCCTGAAGAGAAGAAGTACTAACATGGAGCTGTGAATCTGAAGGATCTGGAGAGATTCTGTATGCTGAAAATGGTCTCTGATCTCTTATCAGGTGTTCTCCAAACTCTTCAGGCATTATAGGAGAAAAGTCAGAGCTGTTACCCTGGGAAAAGTACATTGCAATAATTGGCTGCCAATAATTGTGGCCAACATGAACTAGAGAAAGCATTTATTTCACAATGAGATTTTCCCCCCACTTTCAATTGTTTTACTTCAATGATAGGTTAGATTTTTGTGAATTTTTTGAGTGAAAGATCAAAAGATCATTCTGCAAATACTGCTGCTGCATCAGTATGAAAGGTTTGTTTAATGTGGGGCAAACTTGTAACAGCGCTAACAATGAAAGCACACATTCGGCTAACAGGGGTGACGGAACACACCTGAACATATCTTGGGATTTAATCTATTCCATAAGCTTACGTTTTACTATTATTTTTGAAAAACTGGCCCCTGGTTACATGACCCTTTTTCCTGTTTATTTTGTCCAAAGAGCGAAAGAGGTCTTCGTCAGACAGCCCTTCGAGAAGTTCAACAATCAAAGAGCCTTCTCATTGGAACCAGATGACACTTCTTCTGGCCCGCACCACAGCTTTGGAAAAAGAGACGGGGTTGAATGACCTCTTAGATGCCAGTGCAATTTAGTTTAAAACCAACTTCTGAAATTGTTTGCATATTCATATGATTTGTGGTTTGTATTTGCAGAATATGAACTATATGACAGCAGTTGAGTGAGACTGTTGAGTTTATGTGGTCACTGTGGTATTTTGAAGTTTATCATACATATCAGTTTGGTAAATCTTTGGAGTTCCAACTAAATGATGTGTTCACATAGACAGTGAACAGGCCTAAATGATATTAAACACAGCCTACCAATGGTGGGCTGCTAAACTGCAGGCGTGTTGATTAACATTGTAATTCTAGCGCTAATGTTGAGTCAAAACATTTTGCCAATTCAGAACTTCATAGAATACTCTAGCCCAAGATATTAAGCATAAAACTTGTTTTTTTTTTGTTATAAGTAGAGATTAATTATATTATATCTTTGGCCATGTCACACACACACACACACACACACACACACACACATATATATATATATATATATATATATATATATATATATATATATATATATATATATATATATATATATATATATATATATATATATGTATGTATATATCTGTGATATATATATATATATATATATATATATATATATATATATATATATATATATATATATATATCAAATCACTGTGAGCAGGGACAGAACATAATGAAAAGTGGAGCGTTCACAGTAACATTGACTAAAACATTTCACAGGAGACGGATCATGTCAACTCCACTGATGACAGTGTCAAACTTGAAAATGTAAATGTATACTAAATACAACAAAAACACCCTCATTTCCATAACCAAGTTAAAAACCTAGTACAAGCTGTAGTACAAGTACACAAACTGATAGATTTTTGTGTTTTTCATTTGAATTAATTAACCATTTTACTAGAATGAGTCTGATTGTCCAGTGCTACACATGAGAGGAGGACAGTTTAGGATGAACCGGTTCACTAGAATGAATCAAACTTTAGAATGTTACATATAATATGTGAAGGAGGTCTGTTTAAGATGAACTGATTCCTTAGAATGAATCAAACGTTCTAATATGAAAGGGAAGTCTGTTTAAGATTAGCCAATTCACTACTGACTTAGACTTCTCAATCTTAAATATGTGAGAGAGGACTGTTCAGGATGAACTGTTTCTCTAATCTTGAATGAATCAGATTTTCTAGTGCTGCATATGAGGAGGAGGACTATTTAGGATG